>JANRGW010051734.1:366-33057 GCA_024733675.1 Psilopsiagon aymara | reverse complement strand
TTGGCCAGACCAAAATGTACTAAGCAGTAACTAAAACATTGGTGTTATCAACACTGCTCACAAGCCGAAAGTCAAAACCACAGCACTGCACCAGCTACCGAGAAGGGGAAAAATGACCGCTACTGCTGAACCCATGACAGAGACACGGAGAGAGAGATCATAGAGTGCATGGACCAATCCCTATAAAGCTGATGAGACCATTTGGTCCATGATGTCGGGCTCCATCTTAAGGATGAAACTTAGACTCTGTTTGCTGAAAAAACTTTTTAAAATCAGCACCTTTTTCCAAATTCAGCTTTCATTTTATGTTTACTGTTCTGTATGGCATGGCTAAAATGTGAAATAAAGTGCTGTAGAATTTCTTCATCTGCTGAAAGTTGCTATCCCTGGTTGTATGTTAGTTTTTGTATTGCAAAGAAATCAGAGGACTCATTTTCAGTTAAAGTGCAAACAAAACAGTGCAAGAAAAAAGCTTTTGGTCCCCTGATGCAGTGCCTGACAGCTGACTCGACATAGCACAATGAACAAGACATGCATCGCTTGAGAAGGGACAGAAAATGTCAGTTGGGGCTATTCATATAGTGAATAGGATGCGATAACCTTTAAATACATGTACACATTGTGTCCTCACATACTGTGCTTTGCTATTCTCTTCAGAAATGCATTATCCAGCAGTTCTACATATGGTACAGAAAGGAGTGTACCTGCTCACTGAAAGTTAATGATCTTTTTCAAACATAGAAATAACGCTTTATAAAAATCTAGTTAGTTATAATGGAAAGGGGAGGTTGTCAGAATTATTATTATTTATGTGGTCTGAGCACCAGATAAATATAATTCTAATCTAAATCAATTAAATTACAGAAAAAAATAGCAATATGTACATACAAATTGATGACATTGCACATCCTCCCCTTACCAGATGGGGTAAAAACAATCCCATGACCTTTAATTGATTTACAGGTTTAATGAGTGTGAAAGATTTTCAGGGAAACTTCCAAGATTTCGCCCTGAAACTTTGCCTGAGGTCAGAAACCCATCAGTCATGTTATCTTGATCTGTAATATTCATGGTCACTTGTAGAGGAACTGTAATACAATCTGTGTATGTAACAGTCCCTTACTAATAACCATAAAAATCTTTAATGCTTATTACTGTTTAATAAAGCTGTGACTAATTTAAGATGTCTGAATTATTAGCTTAATCTTTAAACGTGTACAGACACTGATTTTGAGAAACTCTACATTTTGGTATCTTCAGATAATGTGCTAGTGCCTTCTATAGGATGAGTCCTTCTAACTCTAAACAACCATTTATTATGGCTGGGGCAGATAACAGTGTTGGTTCATTTCTATCATAATCATTTGGAAGAGCTAAATAAGGTCAGGGATACTGAAGTTTGAGAAAAAGTGTAATTACTCTAAATAGTTGCATTTAAAAGAAGTCTTCAAAGATGACTAAGTGACAATATTTGCTCTGAGAAAATAGAGTAAAATACTGTAGAATTTTGGTGCTAAAGAATATAGTAATTTAAAAGTCTAGATATATGCATACATATATAGATATCAGCACTAAGACTAAGTATATAATCTCAAACCACTGGAATGAAAACAAACAATGTTTAGAGGCTACTGAATCTGTTGACTGGTGTTTGTTCATTAGCTATTTTACACATGAATACATCAAAATGCAAGATATTTATTATTTATGAGTTCACAAGATGACCTGATAAACTGCTCATTGTATTTTTTATTTACATAAATACAAATATCTTATAGAAAAATAAAGGAATGAAAGAGAAATCCTGGTCAACAAGTCCTACTGTAGACATTCACAAATTCACCAAGATCACTCACAAATTTTTCAAAGTTCATTACAAAGCTAGTTTGCTTATCCCCACTACTCCACCTGAAAGAACATTCCTGAAACTACCATTCTTATGGCCACAAATTCTCGTATTTCTGCCCTGCTTCAAGTCTGTTGATAACTATTTCCCATTATGTTATCACCATCCATCTGCTTAAATAGCTCTTTCCCATTCAGATTGTGTTTATTCCCTCAATACATTTGCAGATTAAAAATCACTCCATTTTTAAGCAAGCCAAGTTCATCCGATTTGCTGTGGTTCCATAAGCTTCCCACTTCTTAGGTCATTCCAATAACCTTGTGTATTTGACAGTCCCTGCAGTCTGCCTAAGAGCTACTTGCTGCCTATATTCCAGACCTCTGAGCACCTTCAAGTAACTGCTTTCTCTCTGCCTCTTTCTCTTTCTAGGGGGGTTGGAAATACACGATTTAAGGTCCTTTCCAACCCTAACTATTCTATGATTAAAGTTTCACACAGTTTTGGACTCAGATTCAGGCAGAAGTCTTAAGTTTTCTCTTTCACCTTGGAAAACGAGCTTTAAACCACTCTTCAAACAATCTCCTTATTTCTGATCTAGGAAAAAAACTCTGACAGTAATTTTATTCAGCTGAAAAGTATGAAAATATCTTTGTTATTTAAATAAGATTTTACCGAAGTTGACAATTTTAAGTAATTTTACTTAGGCAATTGAATCCTTACTTGGAGAGGGAGACATGACATACAACACTTAAGCAGGACTAAGATTTTCAAATCTATCTCACACTTTCTTGTCTGGAGAATTAAGCAATGTAGGTGACATTTATCCTGATGATTCAAGGGAACTGTATAGATTAAATCATTCCTATATTTTGGTAATTACTCCTTTATCTTAGAAAATTGGCAGTGTTTCTCAAATCACTAAATTCAGCACTTGACTTTCCTGGCTCAGCCCTTGGCCTCTCAGTTCCTGGGGCTGCCACTGTCTCCTCTTTATATCTTCAGCGCCTCCTGTCTGCTCCCAAGCTGTATCTATCACCACTGCAGGACTGGGGCATAGGTTTGTAACCAATTTAAGCCACACAGCTTTCCAAAACATTAGTCCTGTCCTGTGTTCCCTCCTTTCCTGTGCTAGTATTCCAAATGACTCTGAAACTGGCTGAGTGAGAAAACTTAAAGGGCTCAAAACAAAATTGTTTTTTGGGGGGTGGCTTAGGTCTCAGCTTTATTAGAGTGCTGATCCAACTGAGCAGCTGCATGAGCAAGCCTACTAGCTCTGGGCAAGTGGCAGGAAAGCCTGGCTGGACAAGTGCCCTTTCAATAGGAGTACACACACTGGCCCCCATGAGTTGCAAAATTGCACTTTTCACTAAGTAGGCTTGGCCTGCTCTGGTCAGCTTTGCCTCCCCTATGCTTCCCGTGTCAGCTCTGCTACTGTCAGGCCCAGCCTGGCTCCAGCCAAGTTTACCAAGGGTCCATGCTTTCTACTGAGGCACCACAAAGAAGTGGCCATCTTCTCAGTCCCACCTCCACCTCACATGAAAACTGAAGTAAAAACCAAAATCTCGTCCTCTTTTCTTTCCAATGGCATGAGAGGCAGCAGTGCTCCTGAGCACAGCTCTGAGGGCTGTCTCATTCCATGCTGTGGTTTCTCACCCACAGCCCAATGTCCAGAACAAGGACTAAAGGCTTGGTGACCTTCCCTTCAGGACATATATGCATTTATGTGTTTGCATACACACAGCTGTATATATACACTTAATAGAGTCTATAGAAATACACAGTTACCCCTAAAGATAGAAAAATAACAAATTTAAATAGTTAACACAAATGGTTTTATTAAGAGCTCAGGGTACAGAGAAATAATAAATTGCAAAGATTTCTATTGAAATATCATGTATCCTGTTCTCTTTAGTCTGCTGTTTTCACAGATTTGAATAATTAATGGCACCCAATATAACCCCCAAATTTCAATATTCAATGTGCTGTCTCGTTCCTGTTTAAGACAGTGGGAGTTTTGCTGTTATCTCCAAAAGAACAAGGGTGAGCTTGTGGTTAGTATGGCATTTGAACAGTATTAAAATAACCTCTCACAATTGGAATGCTTTGCTATAGTTGATTAAATATATGAATGACTTATTTGAACAATCTTCTGTTTGCATTCTGGGCCATAGCCATACAATCTGCTGATGGTGCCAAGGTTATCTCTGCTTCTGCTTAGACTTTCTCTGGTTTGTTCTGCTTACTGTGATTTGTTAAGCATATGTTCTTGCAAGTGTTTCTAACCCCAACCTCCACTTTTTTCTATACTTATATAAACTGAACGTGACAAGCCATTTGTTTACTGTGGATCTAAATTAATTAGGATTCTCTAAGGCGTATTTCATACTGTTTGCTGTGGATCAGGTTTACTGAGCACTGTAGTAGTACTTTGCACCTCACACACCTCATTTTTTGAAGGATCTCAGAATATCTTGTTATAGGAAGTAATTATATTCTAAAAGCTGGAAATATGGAAACACAAGGAGATGAGGCATTAATGCACAGCATTTCAGTGACACAATTAAGAACAGAAGCTTAAATGGCTGCATTCATAACTAATGAGAAATCACTACAATGATGACATGTTTAGCTTGTGCCCTTAAGCACATCTTGCTAAAGCACATACTCTTCCAGATCAATGAGATGTCAAATAGAAGATACTGAGCTTCTGACTTTTTCCATTCCTTTATTCCAACCTCAGCTCAATAGCATTTGCAATTGTATAAATGTGATTTGTACAGGAGAACATAGTACAACATATATTTTGGATTGGTCAGAACTGTACTACCCTGAACACCAATGATTAAACTGATATGCTTGTTGGACTCTCACACCTACATACATAATAGTAGTCCTCATCTCCAAAAAACATTCAGTTGATGAAACAAGCTTTAGGGCATCTGTACAATTCTATTTTTTTGAACTTAACTACATACTCAAGTATAACAAAAAAGTCAGGAAGTATATGTCATCTTAAAAGCATTTTAAATCCTATTTACTAGTCCTCAATAAACTATTAATTTTGCTAATTTGCTGTGATTAACAGTATCAGGACACCACGAGACAGCAGCAGTGACACATAGCAAACCTGTCTGGTAGATATGAAAATTATGAAAGACCTTGAGAGCACAAATATTACTAACAGCTAATGTCTTACCAATCAAACAGCAATGCGAGTACTTGATGATTGCAAATCTAAGATCAGCAACAACTGCCACCTCATTGTACAGAACAAGTTAAAGCCTACCTTGCAGAAAATCTAGAATATCACTTCCAATCAAACCTTCCAAAAGCTTTTCCAAGTCCTAAAGCTACACTGCTACATTCTTACAGTGTTTTAAACAGAAATCCTCAGGCAGTATTGGATCTTACAGAGATACATACTATATCAGGCACAAAGGAAACAACACTTAAAACACTTAACCAACTTCTTTCCTAACCCTTTGTGAAATGATGCCTCTCATTAGCACTTGCTGTCCTTGTGTTGTGTACCACACTACTTTTAAAACATGTGGCAGCATCATTTTGGAAAGCATAGTGTCCTTGGTTTACCTGTTTGCACAGCCTGTCTCAAAAATTCTGACTGGATCAAAGAATGACTCAGAGGAAGATGTATTCTTTTAAGCTACATGCACATATCTAAACTTTTTTTAATTTCATCCCATGTTAATTTGCAAAAAATTGCAGCTTTGCAGTTCTCATTCACCTCTTTTGAAATGTCATGATTGGTTTGTTCTTCTTTACTTTAACCTCCTGCTACTAACCACCAGGTCACACTGTATACTGGATTTGTGTTCAAGGTTTTGGTAGTGTGTGCAGGTATGGTTTCTATGAGAACCAGCTAGATGCTTCCCCTATGTCAGATGAAGCCAAAGTCAGATGGCTCCAAGGCTGAGCCGATCAGTGACAGAGACAGTAACACCTCTGGGATAACATTTAAGAATGGGGGAAAATACCTACACAACACTAGGAGAATTCAGAAGAGAGGAGTGAGAATATGTGAGAGGACTAGCCCTGCAGACACCAGGTCAGTGCAGCAGAGGAGGAGGTGCTCCAGGCACTGGAGCAGAGATTCCCCTGCAGTCCATGGTCCAGACTGTGGTGACGCAGATTGCCACCCTACAGCCCATGGAGATCCATGTCTGAGCAGATTTACACCTGCAGACTGTGGAGGACCCCACATGGGAGCAAAAGGATGTCCGAAGGAGGCTGCAGCCCACATCAGAGTAGGCTTCTGGCAGGACCTGTGGCCCCATGAAGAAAGAGCCCACACTAGACCAGGTTTGCTGTCAGGAGATGTGAGCCCATTGGGGACCCATGCTGAAGCAGCCTGTTCCGGAAGATGCACCCCATGGAAGGGAACAAAGCTGGAATAGTTCATGAGGAACTGCAGCCTGTGGAAAGGACTCAGACTGGAGAAGTCCATGGAGGACTGTCTGCTATGGGAAGGGCCCCACACTGGAGAAGGGGAAGAGTTTCAGGAGTTATCCCCTGAAGAGGAAGGAGCTGCAGACGTGAGATGAACTGAACACAACCTTCATTTCCCATACCCCTGAGCTGATGGGAGGAAGGACTTAGAAAAATTGTGAGTAAAGTTAAGACCAGGAAGAAAGCAGAGGTAGGGAGAAGGTGTATTTAGGATTGGATTTTTCTTTATCCTATTCTTCTTCGGTTTGTAATAAATTAAACTAATTTTCCCCCAAGTCAAGTTTATTTTGCCAATGACGGTAACTGGTGAGTGATCTCTCTGTGTTTATCTTGACCCAGGAGCCTTTCATTACATTTTCTCTCCCCTGCCCAGCTAAGGAAGGTAGTGATAGAGCAGCTTCAGGGCACACCTAAAGCCAGATAGGTTATTTCATGGTTGGGGTTCTCATTCGTGTAAAGTTGGGTTTGGGGCTGGGGTTTGGATTAGGGTTATGATTAGTGTTTAGGTTCTAGTCAGGAAAATGTTTGGGTTCAGAGTTAGAGTCAGGGTTAGGTTTAATGTTAGGGCTATATTTGGTTTAGGGTTAGGTACAAGGTTAGGGTTGGTTTTATGTTTAGGCTCAAGCTGACAATTTTTGTTCGGGTTAAGGTTATTTGTGGGATGGGTTTAGAGTTTGGATTAGGTTGGCAGTAGTGGAAGTGCTTGTTTCAGCGTGTATGTTTAGGGCTAGCGTTAGTGTTAGGTTTCGGGCTGGGATTAGGATAGGGTTCAAATTGTTATGGTTCGTAAGTGTTAATTGTTTGAATTAGGGTTAGATTTATGTTTTCTTTTAGTTTTTAGTGTTATTGTTTGGTTTAGGAGTAAGACTAAGTTTGAGGTTAGGGTTATTGATGGATTAGGGTTGGGGTTTGGGTTAGGATTAGCTTTAAATTTCTAGTTAGGTTAGGCTTGGGTTTAGTGTTAGGATTACAGTTAATTTTACGGCTAGGTTATATTTAGGGTTAGGGTTTGGTTAGGGTTGGTGTTAAAAATTAGTGAGCTAGCTTTAATTCATTAGCGTTAGGTCTAGGATTATGGTGTTACGGTTATCGTTTGGTTTGGGGTTTATGGTTCTGGTTAGGGTTAGTGTTTGGTTTAGGGCTATTATTAGGGGTTGGTTTAGGGTTAGGGCTAATATTAGGGGTTGGTTTAGGGTTTATGTTTGGTTTGAGGATTCGTGTTAGGATTTCAGTTTAGGGTAAGGGCTAGCGTTAGTGTTAGTTTTAGTGTGATGGTTAGGGTTTGAGTTGGGATTGGAGAGCAAGTTGAGGTTAGGTTTAGTGTTTGCTGTATTGGCAGAGTTTTCTTTAGGTTTAGGTTTATTTTTAGTTTTTAGGTGAGCGCTAATTTTATGTTTGTTTTTGGTTTTTGACCTGGGGTTAGGTTAGGTTTCTGATTAGGGTTTGGGTCAGGTTTGATATAGGTTTAGGGTTTGGTTTAGCATTAGGATTCATTTAGAAGCTCCGATGAGGGTTGGGTTTAGGGGCAATTGAGGGTTAGTGTTCATATTATAGTTAGGTTTTTGTTTGGGTTAGGGCTTGGGTTACGTTTCGGTTTGCAGTTCATGTTACGTTTAGGTTTGGTTTTAGTCACTAGGGTTAGGGAAGGGGAGGTGTTTGGGCTGGGGTTTGGGTTCATGTGTTTTAGTAGGGTTATAATGTTAGGGCTATATTTAGTTTAGGGTTAGGTACTGGGTTCGGGATTTTTTTACGTTTAGGCTTTTAGTTATGCTTAGTTTTCGTGCCGTGCTAACTCATTTTTTTGATTTTGTGTTAGGTTTTCTTTTTGGGTTAGTGTTAGCTTTTTGAGTTATTGTTATTTTAGTTTTTTTTGGTTTAGTGCTTGTTTTATTGTTGGGTTATGTTTTACATTGGTGTTAAATTTTGGGTTAGTTTTTTGGTTTTCTTTAGTGTTGCCTTTTGGTTTTGTGTTAGGGTTAGTTTTAACTTTTGTGTTATTTTTATGCTTGTTTTTTATGTTTAGGGTTAGGCTTGCGGTTCTGGTTTGGGTTAGGCTGGGTTTTGGATTTGGGTTTGGGATAGGCTTAGTTTAGTTTTACGTTTTGGTTTATAATCTTTTTTTTTTTTTAATTTTAGTGTTAGTGTTTGTTGATATTAATTTTAGGTTTATGTTTATGTTTGTGGTGTTAGGGGAATTGTTATCTTAGCTTAGGGTTAGGCTCTTTGATTCTTTGGGGTTTGGGTTTAGAGTTTGTGTTTCCCTTACTTTCCTGGTTAAGTTTCAGGTTAGTGTTACGCTTAGGGTTTGCTTAATGTTGGGTTTGGGGTTTGGGTTTGATTTAGGTTTATGTTTAGGGTTAGTGTTATTATTTGGGTTAGGATTAGAGTTAGGCGTAGGGTTAATGTTCAGGTTAGTGTTAAGGTTGGGTTTAGGTTTAGGTTTATGTTGGGTTCATGTTTTTGCTTACTTGTAGGTTTTGGGCTAGGACTGGATAGAGGTTTAGGGCCAGCGTCATAATTAGCATTAGGTTTAGGCTTATTTTATGATTTGGGTTTGGTTTTATGGTAGGTTTTCTTTAGGAGAAGTGTTTTTCTTCAGTGTGTGCTTGGGGTTAGGGTTAGGGGGTGTTGTTTTTTTTTTTAACATTCAGTAGAGGGTCAGTGTAAAGGTTAGCGTGAGTTTCAGGTGTAGGTTTTGTGTTAAGGTTATGGCTTGGTTTAGGATTAAGGATAAATTTGATGTTATGGTTAGTGTTTGATTAGGGTTCTGGTTGGTGTTAAGTTTCGGTTTAAATTTTGCGTTAGTTTTAGGTTTGAGTATTGTGCTAGGTTTAGTGTTACTTTTAATTATAAATTATGTTTACGTTTAGGATTTGGGTTAGGATTGGTTTTAGGATTAGGTTTAGGGTTAGGCAAGGCCTCCTTTGGTACTCAAGACCATTGATTCTTTTGCTATGTTTATATCCCAAAGAGAGAAATTCTTAACCAACTGATTATCTCACCTACTGGGATTATTTCTTTCTAATAAGAGAGCATTGAGCCTGAAGTTTTGGAAATCTTACATATCTAAATGCAGTTATCCAGTTGTACAGAGGTATAAAATTTTTGATTTGTATAAATTTGTCAACTGACTGAAAATACTGTCTCACTGTTGATGGACATCATATATAATTTCCAAAACTGAACACAGAAAAAATATGGATATATGATATTTATATAAAAAAATCACCTTGCCAAAATTATGTATTGAAAACCTGTATAATATGGAAGCATTAGTGCAAACATTCCTCTCTTACGTAATGGAACATTTTATCCCTAGCAATCAAGAATTTGGCAATTACTCTGGAACACAATCGTAAAGCATTGCGTTGCCAGCTGTTTCTAATGTCAACATGTCCCCTGCTGTTGCAAAAGAAGCTGAGAAAAAAAAACATACTTTTGGTCATTTAAAATTTCATACATTGTCAAAAATAGCAAACTGCCCAGTCTATTTGCAGATTGGCAGGGACTCAGTGGTTACGATTTTCCAAATCATAAACAATTCCTTTAGCAGACCTCTAGCTATTGTGCTGTCAGCACACTGAAGACACAGAGCCCTTCCTTCTTCATCACTCTTTAAAATAGATCCCACCAAAATTGACCAAATAGGTTTCAAAGTATGCTGTTGTAGGAGGAACAGCAACCAAACTGAAGAAATACTATACAATGCTGTCATGGGTTCAGCAGTAGTAGTCATTTTGCCCCTTCGTAGTAGTTGGTGCAGCGCTGTGTTTTTGACTTGTGGCCTGATAACACCAATGTTTTTAGTTATGGCTTAGTGATGTTTGGTCTGGCCAAGGACTTTTGGAGCCTCATTCTCTGCCAGGGAGCAGGGGGAGCCGGGAGGAAGCAGAGACAGGGCTTCCTGTAAGTGGTGAGTAAGTGGTGTAGGATCCTGCTCATTTTTAGGAAGAATCTGCACAAACATTAAATGGTTAAAAATAGAGCTGCTATTCTTTTGAATCAGCTAACTCTCAGCAATGAACCAAGTCTGGTTTCAGTTTGAGAGACTATCACACTGAAATAAGTTATATGTTGTGTCCTAGCTGCATTCATTTCTATATTTTCAAATAACTTTATTTTGCATTTATTCTTATCTCTCAAAAACAGACAACTTAGCGTGATAACTTTGTAAGTCTTCTTAAATCTGTTAAATCAGGAGTATTAGAACTATGAAAATTCTAATTTGTCATGCAGCCTACTTCAACTTTCAAACACTCTCCAGACTGGTAGAATGAGAGGGCTGAAAATCACCTGACTCCCCCCTCATTTTCCTCTGGTAGATCCTAATCAGATATGGCCATCACTGAGGTCTAGAGAGAATATCACAGACTTAGACAGGGGAAGTTTAGATCCAAAATGAGGAAGAAATTCTTTACTGTAAGGGTGGTGAAGCACTGGAATGGGTTGCCCAGGGAAGCTGTAAATGCTCCATCCTTTCAGTGTTCAGGGCTGAGTTGGACAGAGCCTTGGGTAACATGGTTTTGTGGGTGGCTTGGGGCATGGGGTTTGGAACTAGAGGATCTTAAGGTCTTTTCCAACCCTAACTATTCTATCATTCTATGCTTCTATGACTCAAGGGTATACCTGCACTGAAGATATCTTCCACATACTAAATCGTCACTAATTCATTTTTTCATCACTCTATGGTGATGAATGTTCACTTAAGAATTGCTAGTTATATAGATAGCAGTAGCCCAGTGAACATAAAGGACTATGGAGGACTGGGAGAGGTGGTAAGGGACTCGGGAGCTCCGCTTGTCTTTTCATCAATTCTCCAGGATAAAGGAGAGGACCTTAAAAAGCTAGGAGAATTGGCCAGGTTAAAATATGGTTAGAAAGGTGGTGCCATAGGCAGGAGTTTGGGTATATTAAACAGGGGACTAAATCTATTAGGCCAGGTCTACTGGAGGGTGATGGATCTGGTCTGACAAAGAAGGGAAGAGCAGTTTTGGTAGAAGGCTTCCAGGCTGGTCAAGGATACTTTAAACTAAACATGTTGGGGGAGGGGGGCATCATTCCATCCCTACACAACCAGTCAGTTGTCAGCAACTATGCTGACAGCTCAGAGCAATGTAGAGATATCACAGCTGCTCCAGCTAATGAGCCGGCTTCAATTGGAGCTTGACTCAGATGCCTCTATACAAATGCCTGTACTATGGGGAAAAAACAACAGGAATTAGAGATGTGTACATATCCACGGGGTATAATAAATAGGCATCACAAAATCATGGTGGGGTGGCTCCTATGGCGGGTGTGTTGGAATGGAAGGTTTCAGGCTCTTTAGAAAAGACAGGCCTGGTAGGCAGGGAGGGGGAGATATTATGTATGCTAGGGATAGGCTGGAGAGTATGGAACTCTGTCTGGGGACAGCTGAGCAGTCGACAGAGAATTTGTGGGTCATGGTCAAAGGGAGAACAGTAATGGGAGACATTATTGTGGGGGTCTGTTACAGGCTGCCCGATCAAGAAGACTCTGTGGATGAAACTATGGACAGATAGAAACAGCCTCATGTTCGCAGGCCCTTGTTCTCCGGGGGGACTTCAGCCACCCTGATATCTGTTGGAGGAATGTTGCATCCCAACTAGAAGGCAGTGCTGCAGGAGGGCCAGGAGACCCTCTTGGATTGATAAGAACGTGCTGAGGAAAATTCAAAGGAAAAAAGAGGCGCTTAAAAGGTGGAAGAAGGACAGGCACTCTGGGAAGGATACAGGGATGTTGTCTGGGAAGATAGGGAGCAGGTTAGGAAAGCTAAGGAGCACTTAGTATTAAACTTGGCTAAAGATGTGAAAAATAACAGGAAGGGATTCTACAGATACATTGCAAATAAAAGACAGACTAGTGAGAACGTAGGACCTCTCCAGAAGCTGTCAGGAGAACAGGCTACACTGGATTTGGAGAACACTGAGGTTCTTAATGGCTTCTTTGCCTCAGTCTTCACTGGCAAATGCTCTGACATATCATGGGTTCAGCAATAGCAGGCATTTTTTCTCCCTCTTAGTAGCTGGTGCAGTGCTGTGTTTTTAACTGACCCACAACTCTGCGTAATCACTCTCTTCTTGACTAAAAGGTACTTTAGAATTCACAAAAAGGTTTAAGATCTGACAAAGCCAATCCTCAAAGGATCCAAAAGCTGGCCAGAAGATTTTAGGTCCTATTGGGTTTTTTGGCCATTCTGTCATATAATATTGGACCATTTTTACTTTTTCCTTCCCTGGGGATGTTATCATCCCGATTTCCAACCTTTATCCCTAATGGACTTTCAGGTGGCATATGTGGCAATTTGCCCCCTTTCTGATTTGATTTTCCTAGACCCATGTTGTTGCCTTTAAACAACCATATACTATAGGAATTTTACTGTGGCAATTTCTCAGCCATTGGTTGGAATTTTACAGTGGCAATTCCTCAGCCCTTGGTTGCTGTGGAAGTGTCTTGCAGGAGGGATTTCTATGATGACCGACGATTCTAAACAGTCACTCACTTAGGAACTGCATTACTCGCTTCAGAACCTACGTTCCTAGCTTCGGGACTATGTTCCATCTCAGGAACTCTCTTACACGCACAAGCAACCGTTTCCCACCCAACCATATAGATCACGCACTATACTTACAACTCCGTCTTCTTTGTTCCTATCTTCTTGAGCAGAATTACGAGCCAAAAACGTTTCAGCCGAACAAGAAGCTTCTCTTTTAGTTCTTTGCTTACCTCAATTCTGGTTCAGGAGGGTGCCAGTCCAGACCTAACCTGAACAGTATCCACCGAAATGGAACAGTGGGGAGCCCCTCCTGGTTCGAGTCAGAAGTCAGGAACTGGGACCATCCTGGACCAGCCCCCAAATTTTGATAAATTAATTGCTCAAATTCGGGTAAAAATGCTAAATTTTTTTGTTAAATGAATAGGTGAATAAAGGTAAGCAAACAGCTCTGGGTCCGCGGGGGGAGTCTCTGCTCCGCCAATACCGACTCCCCGCTTTTTTCTCCTACTTCATACAATGCAATAAGGAGGTGTGAAAATGTAAATTGTCTATCGCTTTGTATTAAAATGAGTCTCGTGCGTGCACACTGAGTCCTGGTGGTCTTGGGCAGGGGTCTCGGGATGAAGTAAGACTCTTCCTCTTTCTCTTGAGCATGTCTCTTTTTGGTTCCCCCATTCTTAACCATCCTTTACTGTAGTTCTTGGTAACTGGAATCTTCATAGATAAGGGAGGCTCCTGCTATGTCTCATAAATAAAAGAATAAAAGGTACATCTGCAGTTTGCAACTTCACAAAACTTCCTGTCAAGGTCCTTGTATCCAAGAACACCTGCAGCTTGTATCTTCACAAACTCCCACCAAGGTCTCTGTATTCAGGAGGCTCTAACGTTTTACAGGAATTTTTAAAGAGATACCTACAACTATGGCTCTAAAACAGCAATAAGACAAGGCATACAAACATACCACAGATTTCAGTCATAAAAGGAACAAGTCCCTTAATTCCATATTTGTGTTTTAATTGACACGGATCCCATTTTCATATCTCAGAAGTACTGTGTGCAGTTCTAGTGCCCACAACATGAAAAGGGCATGGAACTGTTGGAGCAAGCTCAGAGGAGGGCCATGAGGATGATCATGGGACTGGAGCACCTCCTGTATGAAGACAGGCTGTGAAAGTTGGGTCTGTTCAGCCTGGAGAAGAGAAGGCTGCATGGAGACCTCATAGTAGCCTTCCAGTATCCGAAGTGGACCTATAGGGATGCTGGGGAGAGGCTCTTCATTAGGGACTGCAGTGGTAGGACAAGGAGTAACACGCTGAAACTTAAACGGGAGAAGTTTAGATTTTTGATGCAAGGGTGGTGAGGCACTGGAACGGGTTGCCCAAGGAAATTGTGAATGCTCCATCCCTGTCAGGGTTGAAGGCGAGGTTGGAGAGAGCCTTTGGCAACATGGTTTAGTGGGAGGTGTCCCTGCCCACGGCAGGGCTTTCAGAACTAGATGATGTTAAAGTCCTTTCCAACCCTAGCTATTCTAGGATTCTGTGATTGTCACTGTCAACTATATAATGATAAATGGGCAAGTATATTTATAGAAGTATCACAAAAATACAACTTCAGAGCAAGGCACTGTATTTTGGTATTTGCATTCTACACAATGTCACATAATCAGCAGCATTCTCCTGCAGATCTTGGTCAAAGACCATTCAGAACTGCACTGTGTACAACAACAAGGTGGTTGATGACAGCCTGCATGGCTTCACAAAGGGGAAATCCTGCCTGACTAATTTGATGGCCTTCTATGATGGGGCTACACAACAGATGGGCAGGGTTACAGCAGTGGATATTATCTACCTGGACTTGTGCAAAGCATTTTTCACTGTCTCACATAACATCCTTGTCTCTAAATTGGAGAGACATCAAATTGATAGGTGGACCACTCGGTGCATAAAGAACTGGCTGGATGGCCACACTAAAAGGGTTGTGCTCAATGGCTCAATGTCCAGGTAAAGAGCAGTAACGAGTGGTGTCACTCAGGGATTGGTGCTGGGACTGGTCTTGTTCAGCGTCTTTGTGGGTGACATGGACAGTGGGATTGAGTGCGCCCTCAGCAAGTTTGCGATGGCACTGAGATGGGGGGGGTCAGTTGATATATTGGAGGGAAGGAATGGCAACCCGAGAGATTTGACACTTTTGTGAGGTGGGCTGATGCCAACCTAATGAAGTTTAACCATGCCAAGTGCCAGGTTAGCTCACTTATCTTTTAAAATGCAGCCCATAGTACAGAGACTTTTGCTGATGGAACCTGGCAAAGAAAGAAAAGTACTACCTCCCTATGAATTGAATTCTTCTAATCTCTGGAACCATGCTCAAATAATGTGCAGAGGCATTCACTTGGGTAGTAAAATAACTGCCTCCTCATATATTGTCTCTTTCTTCTAGCAATAAGCTTGAACTTTTTTAATACCACAGCTGTATTGACAGTTATTTTATTTGCCTCACATATCCACTGTGCCTATTTTTTTGGCAACATTTAATTTTATACTAATACATCTCTATCTCTACACTAGTAACAAAGTGCTATAGTTCATTTTGTCAGTAGATGAGTTTAAGTCATATCAGAGATGCCTCTACTCAGTACAGGGCACACAAACGAAATGAAAAACATGACAGAGAAATAGCACATGAAGAGAGGAATTTTCAGAACTTTTAAGTGCTGTAGAAGCAAGTCATAATATCTGCATCTGAAGTTTTACTGTGGTAGATTACGTTCAAATAAATAGAAATGGTCATTGCTAATTATTGTGCTGACAGAAAAGAGTTTGAGTTTGTAGGCACTAATACAAACTTCCGAATGGTTAAAAAATTTTATATTCAAAAACTCTTCTATATTTGCTGTACTC
Organism: Psilopsiagon aymara; assembly: GCA_024733675.1. Taxonomy (NCBI): domain Eukaryota; kingdom Metazoa; phylum Chordata; class Aves; order Psittaciformes; family Psittacidae; genus Psilopsiagon; species Psilopsiagon aymara. The sequence continues at coordinate 17,333 of JANRGW010051734.1, read as the reverse complement.
TTGCACAGTGATTTAATTTATTAATTCATGTGTATATCTGCATTCAGTATCCTCATATGCCATTCTTGACAAAAACTGACAATCAATACCATGATGTTTATTTTAAGATGATGAACAAACACTAGCACTCTTAAAATTCACTACAAACTATCTACAATCAATTAAGGAATTTTAAAACTAAAACTTAGAAAACAATGTCCTGTCAATCGTTATTTCACAGAAATGTTATATTACTGTTATTTGGTCAGACCAAAGCATTACTAAGCAGTAACCAAAAAACATGGCTGCTATCAGCATTGTTCCCAGGCCGAAAGCCAAAACCACAGCGCTGTACTAGCTACTAGGAAGGAGAAAAATCACTGCTACAGCTGAACCCAGGAAAAAGGATCTATGTAACATTCATAAAAATACATGTTCACAGTGAAAACTCTGAGTCTGCACCTGTAAAATCCATTGTTCCAAGATAACTTCTTACAAGGACATGTTTTGTATGTTACTTGAAACCAGTTTAGTCTAAGTAAGGAAACACAAAACTTACGTAGTTCTAGCATTTAGGTAAGTGTTGCCTGCAATTTTGAGCAATTTTAAGATAGTATTACAGGTCAATAAATTAAGGCTTACCTCTTACGTAACAACAATTTGAAAGCAAAATTATTCCTGAAGAATCCCAGAAACTTGCTTTTTTCTGTTTACAATTTTATTTCTGTACCTTCTGGGACATTATCCAGAAACCGAACCAGATAACTGGCCAGCACTAAGCATGATAATACACATAGCATGCTGATATGGACTTCAGAAAAGCAAAAATTCATAATCCATTCAGAAACTGCAAAGCCTAAAAGAATGACATCACTCAATCTTACACTTGAACTAACTGATTTACTTTATTTGTCTGGGGTAGGCTGAAATCAGAATTTTTAATATTTATATTTTTTATTAAAAAACAGTAGGAAGGAAAAGTATAGGCTCTTGGCAAACAACAACTTAGCATGAATTTTTCAGAAAATTTTATCTTAATCTAGGATAAATACACACAAAATAAAATCTTGGAAAATCTTATCAAATTGTGAAAATTGGTTCCGAATTCTGTCTTGTCTGTAAACTGAACAGCATTTTCTATCTGCTTAAAAGCATGCAACAGTACCATTTTATGGATCCTTAAACAGTGGCTGTCTTTCCTTAAATAGCTATGCCATTATTTTTAACTTCCTACTGTATTTTTTCTTGCCTTCGTCCCTCTTTCCTAGTGCCATCTACACATTTGTTGAAATATCCTTTTACTTCAACTGCTGACATTAACTACCTGGAAATTTCATGTATCTGTAGTGATTTAACATGGAATATAATTTTGTTCAATTAACCATATGTATTAATGAATGAACGATTTGTTGAACTCAGATCCTACAGTATGTCACTACAGCTCCTGGATATCTGATGGATTACAGAGGGCTTCATAATAGTTTAAATATCCCTCATACACTTGTTGACAGGAAAATGGGTGCTAGAAGACTCAAACAGCTATCTAAACTAGACAGTCCTGCCAAGACTTATGAGCTATTTGGGCAGAGGGTCAAAAAGACAATGGAAGAGGAATGAAGAGGATCCTGATGGAAAGAAATTCAGTTCATCCTCTTTTGCTTTTATTTTCTTGAATTTGTTCGTTTGTTATAAAGTTAGTGAAGAGTATGAATGGAGGACATTACTTGCATACCTTAACTCTTTAATTCTGAACAGAAGTAGCCAAATTCTGGTGCACTAAAAATACCCTGAAATTTGCAAGAAATCCAATTTTTAATTTTAAAACTTATGGATATAACTATATACTACTTTTTACGTAAAGAATTTCATTATTGATATTGGATTTTATTTTTTAACATATAAATTAAGATAATGCATGCAATTTGAGAGAATCAGAGAATAATTTATGTTCAAAAGAACCTCCTGTGCAGTCTTCTCCAATAGATAATGTTGTTTAGAGCTTAGCTCTGTCAAGTTTTTAAAATCTCGGAGGGTGAATCACCTGCAATGCTCTTGAACATATCATCTATTAATCACAGTCATGATAAAAATTTTCATACATCTACCTAGAATTATTTGCAATTTATGAATATTGCATTTCATTCTTTCACACTGAGACTACACTATCATTTCATCTTCTCTATACCCTGTCATCAAACAGTTAAAGACAGCATAGTTATATCCCCTTCCCCTTATCCTCATAAGGCTTGAGCCTTAATCTCAGCACTCCCAGTCTGTCCTTGTATCACGTGTTCTCTTAATGGACATTAAACAACATTGATCCCTGAGTGTCTCTACTCATAACTGGCCACCAGCTGGATTTCTGCTTCTGATCACAAGACTTTGAGCCCAGACAATTTTCAACTGATTTTTTCCATCCACTTAATCAGACTGAAACTTTCTGAATCGAATAAACTTGTCATGGGAGACCACACAGAAGCTTTACTAAAGTTAAATTATCCAACAATGACCCTCCATCCTCTGGTGTGTCCATGCTGCCCTTTTCCTGGTGAGCCCAAAGTGGACACAACACTGCAGCTGTCATCTCACAAGTGCAAAATAGAGGGGGAGGATCAATCCTCTGAAGTTGCTGGCTGCACTCTTGGTAATGTGGCACAGTATGGGGTTGGCCTTCTTAACTGCAACAATATCTCCGTTGTATTATATAATGTCACACAGCCTCACTGAAGAAGAGTTCCTGCTGAGCATGAAAGACTCAACTATTCTCTCACAGAATTGCTCTAGCAATTAGCTTGTTTGATTTCGGTAGTTCTGAACATTACAAAAAATAGAGAAAGGTCAGTAATATAAAAAGAATTTGTGGGCACAGTACAGGAGACAATGAAGGCAGCATAATAAAATTATTTTTACATACAACTCAAAACATATGATTGAATTACATTTGTTATGACAGGTAAAAAATAAAAATGATTCTGTGACTGAATGTAGTAAATTCTATTGTCTTAGATATTAATTACTTAGACTACAGCCTACTATAAGTGCTTCATAACAAACTGTTCAGCTTCCTTGTATTGCCTTTTTCCATCCCAATTATATCAATGTCTTCTAATGTTTTGAGAGACATACCTAGGCTCTGTGCTTGACTGCAAGTGATTTGCATGTAAACCATTGTCTGTTAGAGGTGTAGTGCTCTATAGGCCTATGAAGATTATTTTGTTATCTGATTAAAAAAAAGATTTCTGCGATCTTACTGCATCATTAACATCTACGCAAGACGGTCTTCACAATGGCTTCAGCAAGAAAAAATATTCAAGTTTGTTTTAATGATCTTATTTGCAAAAAAATGCAAATATTTCTAATACTGATGAAATGTAAAAGCTATCAGTTCAAATCGTTGTGGTGCAACCAATTCATGCGAGCAAACTAAATTATTTAAGTCGACATCAAAGCTCCATGGCTTAAAATATTTTATTTCAAAATTTTGTCTCTGTCGGGTTGTTCTCATTATCTAAAAATTAGGTTTAACAAGAATACTTATAAATACAATGGTTTTATTGGCAATTGTAGAATTCATAATCAAAGAAAGCATGATGACAGCTACAGATTGTGAAGTAAATATTATTAATAACTTCTTTGATAAGAACAGTTTAAAAAAGAGCTTGATTAAGTACAAGACTTAATGTAAAAATATTTGGAGTATTTTTACTTTTTTACCAGGTTTGTGGGTTTTTTTCTTATATTTTTTCCTCACAGCTCATTCCTGAATTACTAACCATGCTGACATACATATATTATTCCCACTGTTAGCAACATGGAGACATTCTTCATGGCTATACATGCCATGTAATGTAAGACGAGGAGAGAAGAACTTACTCTAGGTAAAAAGTGGCAAATGGGAGGCAACATAGAGCTCATGTTGATCCTGCACAACTTGATAATGACACTATCCTCCAACAGTTCACAGGAAAACATACCATTGCTACATATCTAAAGATACAGATGCCTCCTAACATCCAAAAGAAAATACAAGCAGCAGAGATAGCACTAGTGAATGTCCATGGTTTGTATTTTCTCTTTAAAATTTCCCCTAGCTAACTACTAAGATGAGAGTTCCAATATTCATTTGCTGCCTGTGAGAATATCATTGCTTGGGTAAAGCAGTTATCATCTCTATTATTAAGACATAGTCTAAGAATCCAGTATCTTAACACACTTACTTAGCAGATAAACAGGCAAAAATTACCAAGTCATATACCTGAAGCATTAATAACAAAATATAAAATAATTTCTTCCTGGTTTACAGGACAATAATTAAAGTTCTTTATATAAAGCTATCAAATGCTAAGGAGACTTGCCTAGGTGAAAAACAGCAGGAACTACCATTCAGTGCCACTTTCTGGACACAGAAAATATCTCTACATGGCACTTTACTGAAGTGCGCATAGATATCAGCATATGTTGTCACGCACCATTGCATGGCATGGCGCAATTCACCTCCCATTTTAACTTCCAGTCTTCAACTATAATCTGTAGAATCATTTAAACCAATTCCTACTGTTCTGAGAAAGAGAATCATTGGCAAGAATCTTCATCTTGTTTTCCGTTTAGGCCTAAAAAATTTATAGCTGACTTAGAGTGCAGGGTATTGTTAATGAGAGCAGTCTAACTGCTTATTGTAACTATCCTTCATACTCAGACTACAAAGTGTGACGTTTTTATTGTCAACACTTTGCAATAAGAAATATGCTTTTCAAATTAGTTAATTACTAAGCGTTAGGGACCAAAGTTTTTTAACTGTTTTTGTTGGACCCTGATGGTCAGGGGAAGAGCGCAATGACAAGTAAAAGGCACACACCAAGACAAAAGTCAAAAATTTCTTTGAATGTTCTGGCTGAGACAGCCACCACTGATGGAAACTGGCCCATCCTGTGGGATTTTGTGACAGCTTGACACCATTCTCAACAAGCTGTCACTTTTTTCGTGTGTGCTAAGCAGCTGCACTATGCTAATGTATAGTAAGGGCGAAAGACACTATTTGTGTTTCTCCATTTTAGAATAGCTTTTAAGATATTTTACTTGAGAGAAAATTACTTACAGACCACATTTCCTCAGCCTAGTAGTCCTCCTTCCTACCCAAGTATGAGCAGAACCTTCCCCACCCTTTTTTCAATATAACTTTATAATTGTATTTGTAACATGAGACGTGCAAATATTTGGTAAAAAGGTAGAACTGCGGCTCTAGTGAAAAGCAGAAGTCATCTTCTGCTTTCTCACATGATATAAATACTCCAAGTGGACTCACGCAACGGAAAAAGTGGAGGCTTATGAAGTTATTTCCTAGATCTGAGTGGTGACTGTGTCCACACCTACAACTGCCACAGGCACTGATTGTTCTCATGTAATTACACAAAGTTAACATGGTATATAGTAATCAAATGAGACATAAAGCAGGTGCCCCCACAAGCAAAAAAAAAAATAAATGTAGCCATTTTGCTCATAAGGAATAGCTTGGTTTGCTTGAGTGCAAAGAATGCATGAGCATATTTGAACAGACCTTCACCATTTGATTATTTTTAATTTTTGTGTGTAACATTTTAAACAATTCTCTGTGCCATGCTCAGACATACTGTGAGAAAGTCACGGCCCGACCAGAATGTAAAATGATCTTGCACATAGAAATAGCCAATTAAGTGGCTTGAATCATTTTTCCTTTTTAATCGAAGACAAAAATTTCACCATTACACAGAAAACACTATAATTCCAGGTTTCATGTGGTAATGAGGTAAGAGCTTTTTCAGTAATAAAAGGCCAGAAGGCCTTTATTCTTATCACTCAAAACAAAACAGTAATATCAATAGATAAGTAAATTACAGGGCCCAGAAATCTGCAAGGCCTGTGACCTAAGCATTGGAGTTGTTCACTGTGATACAAGTTCATTTTGGAAGACGGTGGCACTGTTGCAATCCCCAAAACATTCAAATATACTATGTGCTTCATATGGATTTTGTAACTGTAGGCTAGCTTGAAGTTTTTGTTCTCTCACTTAAATCAGACTAAAACCTGAAGCAAAAAACTTACAATCTCAGACTTAAAGATATTCTTACTAATGCTTATTCTTCAGATTTTGATCCTGCTTACCATCTTGCTATAGATGAAACTGTCAAAGGTTTTTTCACATTTTTAAATCAGACAGATCTTTCCAATAAAAGGAATGCGAAAAGAGTAATAAATGCCATTCCAAGTAATTCCAAACTAAGTGGTTAACAGTCGACCAAAATTAATAGAGCTTTGTATTCAGTCCCTAAAAGAAATCACGATATTGCCAAGAAGACAAATCTCACAGCAGATTTTCCTTTCAAAATTTTGTATTATTTGCCTTTCAAAATAAATGCAGATCATTCGGCAGATTTGCAGCTTTTTGCTGATTTAACTGACTTCTCACATTCATTATTAGTTTGAACATATTAAAGCAAATATTTGGAATGTTTAATCTGACTGTATTTTTTGTTATCTCTTATCAGATAATGTTCTAGGAATTACCATTAAATACTTTGTTATGTTCCAGTAAATGCGGAATATCACCATGCTGTCCATCTTTACTTTTCAGTTTATGTGAATTACTCTAAATAGTAAACACCACAGCTTCTAATTGTTTATTAATTATTATTTATGAAATATAATGGATGCTACAGTGTTCACTATACTTAAGATTATTCTTCAGACATTGTAAAAAACATAAGTTCTCAGAAGGACACTATGACAGAAAATCTTACTTCTTAGGAACATCGACAGGAAACGAAGCAGGAAAGCAGTTTACCATAATCACAGAGAAGAGATTTTTGCCTTTCCTTTCATGTAAGCCCTTGAAGGCTGCTGAAGTCTCCACCAAGTGTAAAGCAAAAGAAAAAAAGCACATTTTTTACTGTGTCTCATTTTTAGTCAATATTTTCTACGTCGTGGCTCACAAAAACAGATATAGCATTTTTCTTGAGGCTTTACTATCAAAAGATTACAAAGATGACATCATGGCTGGTTTGTTTGTTATTGGGTTTTTTTTCCTAATATATGTTCCTGTTAAAACAGCCTTCTGTGATATGAAATTTATTCACAAAAATTTGACATTAAGCCATCCTTACCTGCTAACCTGATTATTGGTCCCACATCCTTTATACCAGACTCTTTCCTTAACTTATTGCTCTGCAACACTCATTTTTGAAGCTGGTTAACCATTCTTGGACGTAAGCCAGAGACTATCCAGTAAATAACAGATTTTGTATTATTTAGGGGAGTTTTTTCCAAGCATTTTAATATCATTAGGAATTTTAAACATGTCCCCAAGTATACCACTGCTGTCACATGCCAATGCAATGTAGTCACCTTAATTCTATAGTCTCTGCCTATTGGAAATGCTCAGTTTTGCAGCCTGTCTCTCTGGAACACCTTATACATTTTTCTAATCTGAGTGAAACACTGAAAATTATTCTAAGAACTGTTTTGTCAAGCACTTTGTCAATAATGATGACTTTTTTCTCCAAAGTTTGGTAAGATTTCAAAGTATAATTGGAATGTTTAAGAATTAAACTACATATGATGGATGTAGTGAATGTAGGACACAAATGAAAAACATTTTAACAATATTAACTTTAGGAGTATCTAATAGCAATATATATCTGATACAAGAAAAATATTAACTCTTACAGGAAACTTAATAGAGAACTGCATAAGCTGCAAAGTTTTCCTCAAATAGACCTTAAAATATTTTTTAATTCCTCTTACCTGAACAATTTTTCCCATTCTGTCTCTGTTCATGGTTTGTCACTGAGCACGTAATTCAGCAGAAGTTCAATACTAATATTTCTGGAATTATTCTTTTCAACATTTTTCTCTACTAGAAACTATCAGTAGCATGTATTTGCATTCCTGCACTTCGACAGATGCTTTCCTCCACCTGCAGAGCAGTTGCTATTATTAATTACATCTTATTCTGCTAACTCACAAGCTCCAGGTATTGTGGGCTTTGTTATGCGTTTTGGATTAAAGATATGATCATATCAAATATATAATTACTAAAATATAAAATATTCAGGAAGTCAATGTGTATTTACTCTCAGAGAAGAAAAAATTCTTCTCTTTGAACTCTTTCTTATCTTATTAGTATGTTTCTGAAATAAAGAATACCTGCTACAGAGCATTTCAATTACAACAATCTCTTACTACTAAAAAATGTGGTCTCTTCATCCTGTTATCTTTATTTACTGGATATGCTCCATAGCTAGGAACCAAAAACAAGGTACTTATGGTGGATTTTTCACAGACTTTCTTATGACTTTCTTACATTCTTCATTAATACATGGATAGCTTGAGATTAGAAGTGCTGTTGTATGAGCTCAGTAGTAACTTTAAGGATGCCATTGGCAGTTCATTGTTATCTACAGGAGCTTTTATGGGAACTTTTGTCAAAAGATTCATTTCTTAATACATTTCTTTCTTGAAGCAGTAAGGACTGACAGAGGGGAGAATTCACTTCACTTAAAAAATTGATTAGTTTGGAAAGAATCACTTGTGTAATTAAGATAGGCCAGGCAATGTTTCTTTATAAATAATTCAACAGGAAACTACTCTATGAAAAGCTAGAGAAATATCACTCCAGGCGCAGTATTTTTAAACTATTTCTGCAGAACTAACACCTAAAAATGAGGCCTTGATACGTGCCTAGGAAAAGTATTTGGGATTAGTTATACTTAGGGTAACCGCACTGGCTTGAGAGGAGAACGCAACTTCTAGTTTGACTGTAATCTGAAATTCACATGCGTACAAATTTGAATACGGTTTTGGAAAAAGCTTGGCCATGTCAGCAAGCTGCTTAGTCTGGGTTATTTCACCATTTATTATTTTATGGTCAATGTTGTAAATGAAATACAGACATAGTGATGATATCATATTCTGACAATTTAAAGGGTGCTACAGAAACCCCAGAAGATAAGGATAGTTCTTGATGGTTACTCATGGGTCATCCTATATTTATTAAGGCAATCATACAAGCTTTCTCTGATCTATGCCAGAAACAGAGAAAATGTACTCATACCAAAGACCACCAGAACACCCATTTGCAGAATCACAGCCTCTCCATGACAGACTGACATTTACCATAAAAAACCTGAACCTTCTCTTTGTTTATAGCAGTGCTGAACTACAAATTTTCCTTCTTGCAGTTAGATAGAAAGGTCACACTACTTAGGGTGGGGAACTGTGGATTTACAGAAGCCTGATTTAAGTAGCTGAAAAAACACTCTCATCTAGGATTTATCTGTGTTCAAAGAGCTTGTCTTGGGCACACCTTTGATCCATTTGGACTGTATCTCTATCCTGTCACAAGCTTAATTTGAAGTAGGGACCATCTCAGGCTTAGTGCACCTTGCCACACTTCCCTAAGAGGAACAAACAAAATTCCCATACAGACAGTCACCCACATTTGCCTATACTTTGAAAGTAAAGAGGCTATGTGTCCAAAGTTGAAGTAGTTGAAGTTGGTGTCCTGGGTTCAGCAGTAGCAGTCATTTTTCTCCTTCTTAGTAGCTGGTGCAGTAGCTTCTTTAAGCCTGGGAACAGCTCTGACAACATCGAAGTTTTTTGCTGCTGCTCAGTAATGTTTACTCTGACCAAGGACTTTCTGAGTCTCATGCCAGGGAGGAGGGGAAGCAGTGAAGAAGGAGAGACAGGACACCTGACACAAAATAACCAAAGAGCTATTCAATACCACAGCATATCTGCCCACTATATAAACTGGGGGGAGTTACCCCGAAGGATTAATCACTGCTCGGTAAGGTGGGTATCGGTGGTTGGTGAGCTGTTATATTCTCTTCCCTTGTAATTTCCCTTATCATTATTGGTGGCAGCAGCAGTGGTTTGTGTTATACCTTAGTTACTGGACTGTTATTATCTCAACATATGGTAGTTGCTTTCTTTCAATCCTCCTTCCCATACCTCTGGGAGTGGGGGGAGGAAGGGAGAGAGTGAGCTAATGGCTGATTTGTGGCTGGGCTTAAACCACAACACTAGGACAGCTCAAACTGACAAGAATTAAAAATTCATTAACAAAGTTAAAGAACCAAACAATTGCTGGAGAAGTACTAGAAAATCTGGGTTAAACGGATACAGAACTGGAGTTATGAATGGGCTTCTTCTCCAGTAAAGTAAGATTTGGTAGGGAACGTCTGATCCATATGCTGCATTGCAGGACGTGAGGCACAGCTCTTAGGTGATATACCAACATGTGTTCATGCTTTCTTAGGGGTACAGGAGTTTAATTTTCAGAGAGCACATTACAACATATGGAAATTGGCATGCAGCTTTTTCTTGCCGGTACGAAGTTTTCCTGAACAAACAAGGGGACTCATGGCTGTTCCCAAAGTAGAAACATGACTTACCCTAGCAGGAGGGTAAACCAGTTCCTTACTCATTGAGAACTAGAAATATCACCTCGTGTCTCAGGAGTTTCTGCCCTGACATACCACACAACTAATGAGATTCATGACTAAAAAATCTTCGTAAAACCATTTACTCATCTCAGCAGTATATATTACGCATCACATTATGGCATGAATCTATGAAGCAGAGTGATTAAAAGAAAACTATGAAATATTTAAGTTATTTTTTATTCAACTGCTTAAGTGTATGACTTTACAAGTATAAAGACATTCTGCTGTTACAATAGAAACATTCCTAAATCTGCTCTAACAATTGTGAGAACAGTACAAACAGCTTCATGCTTTAACTACAGTATGTATATATGACTTTCCTATTACCCCTGGTATCAATAATAGGGAACCTTACCTCCCTTGCCCAATCAGCTCAGCGCCAATCCCCATTGCTTTTTGGCTTCCCGATCTTCGGGACCTTTCACTGTTTCCCTCTGTAATCAGTCTTAAAACCAGAAAGCCATAAACTTTGATAGTATAGGGCTTTTGAATTCCATAAACGTCAACGGGTTTTGTGTCTACTTCCAGTGTCTGCTTATTGTCAGTGAAAAGACTGGTAAATATGATAATAGTGAGAAGTAAATTCAAAAATAGTAGTTCTTCCATCTTTTAAATATAGAGTCATATAGAAATAACTGTCTGAAAGTGTGATTTCTCAGAATTAATTAATTCTGTCATGTGGTCTGTTTTGGTTTTACAGCTGCACTCCTCTCCTTCTGTTGATCTGTTTTTCATGGCGAAAGTCCTCACTTCTCATGGAAAAGAAATGCTCTTTCTTCTTAATTGCTATTCATGATTCTCACCACAGTGTACTCCGATGCACAAAGAACACATACTGTCTTGATCCTCTCCCACTCCAATTCTTAAACTAAGTTGTAAAAATCCTGTGTGTCCTGACAAGATGTTGGCTATAGTTTTAGCCTCAACATAACTCTGAAAAACCAAGGTATAAAAAATCCCCAAGGATGTGTGTGTCGGAGAAATCTGACAGACTCTGAACTGCAGCAGCCCTACTGGATGCCACTTACAATAACAATGGAAAGACCTTGAGCTATCAAACAGGTTTACTGATGGAGAAGTTTTATCAAAGTTCCTGCTGTTAGCTCTGACAGATTCACCACTCATGGCTGTGCACGGTTACGCTTGATTCACTCGAGTATACAAGAAATGGCTATTCCCAACTCTCTAGGTCTTTTCAACACTAATGTTTTAATTGTTAAGATGCTAAAGTGACCAGTACCTGGTGATGAAAGTTTTCTTCTGGTATGGAGCCTTTCCTCTGATTTGAAAAGCAAGCTGAAATCCTACAGTATATTTAAGCAGTCTCTCCAACAACCCTGGACCAGGAAATGGGCTCGGCGGCATGGAAATACTTTTCCTCTTTGATATAGGTTTCTACACTTCTGAGAATTTATTCCAAAGTATGTATAGTCAGATGGATGGGAACTACCAATGAATCATACTAACCAGCACTTCAGGGGAGAGCTTGCAGTTGCCTGAAGCAGATGAAGTTATGTTGGGGAGTTGACTGGGATAATCAGGGTCAAAGAAACTCTCTCCAAAACCATAATTATGAAAAAGAGCTGCCACTATAGTGGTATGTCTGCATAAATTGCTGCTATGCTTGTTAGAATGTTTAATTAATTTTGAGCAACTGTGAACAACAAATCATGTTTATTACAACTTGTGAGCATTGACACTGCTGTACACTGAAGTAACATGTCAGAGGAGAATAAGGATAGACACTAGACATGCTAGGTACTCAGTGGAGATGGATGACATCAGAGAACAATTCCTTCTTTGAATTGACCGTTGGAAACACATCTCTCCCCTAGCTACCTCGCAACTGCTTTGGGAAGGGATTTTTTTGTTCATGATTTAGGAAAATAATAGTGAGGAGATTATTATTAATTATTTTGAAAAAATAATAAAAGGAGGGGCACAAAAGCTGAGAATTTGCCTACTTGGAAGCAGGAACAAAATGACCTTTTCTGAAGCCCCCTATAAATAATTCAATAACCAAAACACTGGGTAAAGCAGCAAGAATTTCTTTCTCGCATTGGCTAGAAATCCACACAGGATTACTTTAGGAGTTTTTCACCTACTCATTGCATATTAGAATAAATGTATACACAGTTTCTTTCTGACTCCATAAAACATAAAAAAGTAAAACATAATTTTTATATAAACAGTATTTACAATACAAAAAAATGTGCACTAAGTTGAGACCTATGTTCACATCCTATTTTAATCTCAGGCACTGATAAACAATTGACTCAGGAACTCAGACAGCTCTGCTCTGGCTCTCTGATGTGATCCCAAGGTCAAAGGATCAAAGTAAAAGTTCAATATTAACAACTGCATTTGCTGTTTATATTGTCTCTACCACTTTATGGACACTTTCAGAAAATATAAAATTATAGAACAGTTAGGGTTGGAAATTACCTGAAGATCATCTATTTCCAACCTCCCTGCCATGAGCAGGGACACCCCAACTTAAAAGATGACACCCAGGGCTATGTCCAATGCAGCCTTGAACACCGCCAACGATCAGCATTCAAAACTTCTCTGGGCAACCTATTGCAGTGCCCCACCACCCTCACAGTAAAGAATTTCTTCCTCATATCCAATCTGAACTTCTGCTCATTTTGAATCCGTTACCCCTTGTCCAATCTCTACAGTCCCTAATGAAGAGTCCCTCCCCAGCATCGTTAAAAGGCCCCTTCAGATATTGGAAGGAATGTCTCCATGCAGCCTTCTCTTCTCCATGTTGAACAGACCCGACTTTCTCATCCTATCTTCTAACGGGAGGTGCACCAATCCCATGATCATCCTCGTGGCCCTACTCTGGACTTGTTCCAACACGTCCATGTCCTTTTGATGTTGAGGCCACCAGAACTGCATACAATATTCCAAGTGAGGTGTCACACAAGGAGAGCAGAGGGCCAGAATAACCTTCTTTGACCTGCTGGTCTTGCTCCTTTCGATTAAGCACAAGATACGGTTGGCTTTTTGGGGTGCAAGCTCACAATCCAGGCTCATGTTCATTTTTCCTTCGACCAACACCCCCAAGTCCTTCTGTGGAGGTCTGCTCTCTTGATGTCAGGGTTTGAGTAGCTACTGTACTTGTCAGTGGGGTTGGTGTAGCTGCTGTACTTGGAGTTGGAGTAGTTGCGCTGTCCGTTGCTTCACCATAAGATCTAGAGACATTCTTTTCCCCTTGAAGGTGCTGGATAGTGTTGAGCAGGGATCTGTAAGAGTAGGCCAAGCCTCAGAACGTTGCCATGATTTGTCCGTCTTTGGTATGACTAGAATGATGACACAACTCATTTAAGTGTTTTACTAATTTTTCTGGATTTTACTCTTGCTCAGTGGTGAAATTCCAAAGCACTGGGTGGGCCCACTGCCCTAGATACTTGAGCATTCTATCCCCTTCGCCCTGCCACTCATGACTGTCCAGCCCAAGGGAAAATCTCTTGGTCCTCCTATATCGTCATCTAACTCTAGACAAGAACCAAACCCCACTCTGCTTAACTTTTGAGATCAGACGAAATGGTCTTGCATGCCAGCATGGTGATCTTCATCACAATTAGCAGGCATGTGTCAAGGGTACCCAAAGGCTATTCAAAACCTTCAGAGCTCTCAAATGTTGCTGAAAATAGTCTGGTGGGGGAGCTGGGAGTGTAAGGGAATGTCTCCTTCATAGGTTGACCACCCAAGGAGGAAAAAAAGATGTGTAATCACTAAACACTTCCATTATATACCTCCCAAAGTTGAGAGGTGATGATCACACTAGGAACGCAAGCCAGATCAGTTTCATGATTAATAATTCTATTGTTTTACAAGTCATTACCATAACAAACAATGAAATAAGAACCCTAGCCCAAGGCCCCCGAACGATAAACACTAAGATAGCAAATAGCTGCACAACTTCCCATTCCAGAGCCTCACCACATTAACAGTAAAGAATTTCTTCCTCATATCCAATCTAAACTTCTCCTGTTAAAGTTTGAAACAGATACCCCTTGTCCTATCACTACAGTCCCTAATGAAGAATCTGTCCATAGCATCCCTATAGGCCCCCTATAGGGCCATAAGGCTCCATGCAGCCTTCTTTTCTCTGGGCAGAAGAGCCCCAAATTTCTCAGCCTATCTTCATACGGGAGGTGCTCCAGTCCCATGATCATCCTTGTGGCCTTCTCTGGACTTGTTCCAAAAGTTCAATGTCCTTTTGATGTTGAGAACACCAGAACTGCACACGATATTCCAAGTTACGTCTCATGCAAGGAGAGTAGAGGAGCAGGATCACCTCCCTCAACCTGCTGGTTACAGGATACAGTTGTCTTTCTGGGCTGCAAGAGCACACTGCAGCCGGCTCATGTTCATTTTCTCATCGACCAACATTCCCATGTCCTTATGCACAGGGCTGCTCTGAATCTCTTCTCTGCCCAACTTGTAGCTGTGCCTGGGATTGCTCCAACCCAGGTGTAGGACCTTGCACTTGGCATGGTTAAACTTCCTCAGGTTAGCATCAGCCCACCTCCCAAGCATGACAATTTTGATAAGTTGTTTTTTTTGAACACTCCAAATGAAGCACCTGTTCTGGCTGGTATTTATTTTCATATTTTCTATTAATAGACTATCTTCCATCTAATTTGTTGGTCATGAGTCTGCATATCTATGGCTTTGAATGCCTTCTACTGTCAGAAATGTTTTACTGACACCCAGCCAGTGCCTAAGAAGGAACAGAATTCTTTCTCAAGATGCCATGCTCTTCTTCTTACTGAAAATATGGACAAGGATTTCATGAGGGATTCTTATTTATATAACAAATTTTGGAACTCATTATGAAAAAATCATATGCATATTTTATGGAGATTTTCCTCTTTGTTTTGCATAAATATTTTAAGACTCCCCTGTTAATTACATATTTTGACAATCACATTTCTTCCTTGAATTTACTACAACTCT
Source organism: Psilopsiagon aymara (assembly GCA_024733675.1). Taxonomy (NCBI): domain Eukaryota; kingdom Metazoa; phylum Chordata; class Aves; order Psittaciformes; family Psittacidae; genus Psilopsiagon; species Psilopsiagon aymara. The sequence continues at coordinate 1,905 of JANRGW010051734.1, read as the reverse complement.
TAACTGGCTTCTTACGGATTCACTGAATAACTTGTTGCTATTAGTCAGTTTATCACCTCATCACTGCATAGGGCTATCTTCTTCCTTTCATACTTCAAGCTGATTTATTGAAAAAACATATACAGAATGTTTATTTGACATTATTAGTAGTAACAATTATCATTGCCCTGCAGCTCAAATAATTGGCAGTAATGAATAAGAGTTGAGACCTATTGCATTTCTGGCCTGAGGCACTGCCAGAGACACTAATTCACGTGTATTGTTTAATTTGGTAGATGTTCAATATTTAAAAGGAGATGAAAATAGCAAGTGCATTCAAAACAACTGCAGGCTCTCAAAGGTTGAGAAGTTTTTGTCGCATGTTTGCACACCTGCTCCTTTACAATCCTCCTGTCAAATACAAAAAAAGATCTTTGCAATGGAAAATAGACATGAATATTTTAGATACCTCTACACAGTTTGTAAAACAGAAAAAAACACATACTGTAAAGCTAATTTGCTTCTCACCCGTGCTTTAGGTAAGACAAGCTATGGTGAACCATTCTTCACAACATCCTTCAGGTTCCCCAGACTGTTGAATTAGATGCAAACCAACTCAATTTTCAAGGTGTTGGTGAATTAGGGTGATTTGTTTTTCTATTTTATTGAAAATCAGAAAACAGTGGCCACTGTCTTTGAGGAGGAATGTCTGTCTCATCTCACATTTCCTAGGAGATGTCACAGCTCTGACAAGGAGGGGTTTATAATGCCACAGTTCAATGCCTTCGTAATTTATTCCCTCTGATTTTATGCTCTTTTAGTCTCCTGCTCAACCGTCCACTATCAAATCAAAGACATCTGCCTGTCACCACCAGATGCTTGGTCACATTGCAGCCTTTTATGAGACAAACAAAAGGGCAATTTCATGTAGAGGGCCCTGTGGAGATGTTCCACTGATATTCTGTTTGATAGGAGACCAGCATGAGGTGAATATATTATATAACACAGTGACTTTTATGCCTCCTGGCAATGGAAAACTTAGCTGAAATAAAACTGGGAAGTAAATTAGGACCTCACCTTTATGACTATGCCATTTATGATCCTGCATCTTCGTCCAGTATTACGATTCAAGTTAGCATAAAATTAAATCTTTTGATTTGTCTATCTTGCACTTTGCTAGGAAAGGGAAAAGCAGGTACTTTATTTTTCATGAAGGGCAGAAGGGGTTCTTGATATCAATTGTTACAAAGTGCATCAATTTTTCATGTGGCAGGCTTGTGGAAAAATAATCAATTAGCCTTATCAGTCAAATGCACAACTAACATGCCCAGTGCAAAGATACTGTTTGATCTCTATTTCTCTCTAATTTATTGATACCATCACCATTAATTATCAGAACCAGAGACTATTCTTCAGAATGGAGGAGGAGAGCTAAACACTTTTGCAGCAATTCTATTGTAGCTTTCTTCTCAATATTTAATACTATGTGTCGTGGTTTAGGCCATAAATCAGCCACGCAGTTTGTTCACTCACTTCCCCCTTTTTCTTCCCTCTGCTCCT
>JANRGW010051733.1:0-12899 GCA_024733675.1 Psilopsiagon aymara | reverse complement strand
AGGGGAGAAAAAAAGGGTGGGTTGGGGGGGAAGGGAAGAGTCCCTTTAAAGTAAAACAGATGAGGGCTAATTTTATTTCATGTTAATAGGCCTTTTGATGCCCTTTGCATGTTTAAAATCAGAGGCAGAACAGTATTGATGGTTTGCCACTTCATAGTCATGGAAATAAAAGTGATTTGAATGATCCCTGTACATTGACAAAAAGCTCAGCTAATGTGGTATAAAATCTCAATGGTTAATTAGTAGCCTTAAATAACCTACTAAAACAAGTCCCTTCTTCTTAACCATCCTCAGCACAGAATATCAGGAAAAAAATGCTCATTGCTGCTGCCACCTCCTCCCTGCTCCCTTTAGCGTCAGATTGTACAGATTCTACCCATAGTTTTGGTACAGGACTTATTACTCAGCTTGAGATAATATTCTTTCATCTCATATCCACATGAGAAGGTGACATGATAAGATATTTGCAATCATGTAACTGCTTTACATGGATCAAAAGAGGAATGAAAGAAAATGACACAAGTCAGTGTCAAGTGAAGTGCTACTAGTTAAGTAAGCTTTAAATATTGAAGGGGATTTTTAATATTTCCCTTTAATCTAGAAATCTGTCACTTGGTGATTTTTTTATAACATTGGAGTTGTTACTAACAACATTTTCCATGGTTTCATTCAGTCCAAATGCAAAAACCCACCCCATCTCAGTCATGGCAAATGTTGTAATTTCTACTGGCAATTTCTCATCTGCAACCAGGGCAGATTTCAAAGAAAAGGACATGTTTTTCAGGAGCTGGGATACTGTTGGGATCCTGATGTTTGAACACTGGCACTAGAACATAGGCCAACAGTGAGATTTTACTGGTTTTCTGTTTTTTTGGTTTTTGTTTTTTTTTCTTAACAAGCAGTCAGACTGTGAGGGTGAATATTCCTTACGAGGCAAAAATAGCGTTCAAAGGAAGAATTTAGTGGTAGAATACTATTTTAAAAGAAGATTGTTTCAGGAGGCTGTTTCCCTGACAAACTTGATAAATAGTTTGGCAGATATTTAAGCTGTTGGATTTGCATATGCATATAAAGGCGCTGAAGAAAAATACCAGGTGGTTTACTTCTTAGCGCTTCTGAATAGCAGAAAGTCAATGGCAGTAGATTTGCATCTTACTCTGTGGAAAAAAAAGTTTCTCTGAGAAAAAGAATTGCAGAAAAAGAGAAGAGTAGTGGGCTTAAAATTTGATGTGAGGAATATTGAAGAACCAGATTCTTCTTTTACTTTGGGTGAAATGTGTTCTTCGCAGATAAGGATCTCTGCATTGGTTTTTACCTAGACTGAAAGAGGCAATCCTAATTGGATTAAAAAATCCCCTAAGTAATCCAGTGTATACTCAAAATAAGAAGATCAAATGACTGGAATAATATCTTTTTTTTTTTCCAGTCTTGAAACAGTGATATCACTCTAAAAGATTAAATATTGAGTTGTTTATGTCCCTGGCTAACATGGTTTGGGGCATTTTCCAATGTCATTTATAGCACAGTAATATTGGGCTTGTAGCTGATACCTGCATTAGGCAGAACTGTAGGGATGCTTCACTCGGGAGTTGAGAAAGCATGGAAACTTCAAGGTGGATTCAATACAAGGTTTGACTTGGGATGTCACAGCCATGACTTAGCAGGGACATGGCTTGGACAAAGTTGTATGCTTAAAATTAAGCATCTGGAGATGGGCAGGGTAGATTGAAGACCTCAGTAATGAAAGAGTCCCAGTCCTCTCCAAGTTGAGGAGTGTTTGGTGCCTCAGTGTCCCCTTGTTGTTCCAGTTTTCTACCACGGTGGCAACTTTGAGAAGTGTGGGTTTCCTGTGCACATCCTGCTCCACATTTGCACCTCTCATGAGGGGCTCTGTGCTGGCTGAAGGCATTTAAGCACAACTGCAACTTAAATCACAGAGATTAATGTATAGCTGTGGTCATACATGAAATATATCAGATTAATATTGGTTCCCTTTGCAAGGCTCCAGGGGGAAGTAAAATAGATTTGTAACATTTATTTTCAATAAATTATTTTTTGCCTCCAAACAAAATATTTTTTTCTATTTTGCTCATAATTTTTGACTGCACGGTGACTTTTAACTTGGAATGGGTGACATTCAGCAAGCCTTGGCAGCTCAGCTCATGTTAAAGCGCAATGGTCTAATGGAAACAAGTGCTGAGGCCGTTTGGGTCACAGGGATGCTGTGCATGTGGCCCTGTTGCCTCCACTGCAAACTTCTTGCTGCTTCTCCGGTGTGTTAGTGAATCTCTCATAAAATACTCCTGCATGGTGGAGGACCTGTGATCCCAAGCCCTGGGAAAGAGGGCAGGCAGGCTGACGTATTGCCCAGGTGTCAATATTTTATTAGGTGAGTGCCTCTCGCCCTCCTTCCCATCAACACCATTCTCTCTGCCAGGCTTCAAGTGTTGCCACCCTGTCTCTTCATCCGGACAGGGCTGCCAGGAGCCACTTACATTTCTGTCCCTTGCTGGGAGTTGAACACTCTCCAGGTCCCCTGATTTCTTCCCCCTCCTCCTACTTCCATGCTGTTTTGTTCTGGTTTTGGTTGTTTTGTTTTGTTTTTTTTTTTTTTTTTTTTTTCCCTCCCACTTTGATAAAGTTTATTTATTTTCTTAATTAAAGCAGAAATCTCCCTGAAAAAACAACTCTTTTCCATGAATCTGAGCCATGACATTTGCCTAAAAAAAGAATAATCTGGCCACTGGAGTGAAAATAAAAGAAACAGATGATAATGAGAATCACCATTAGTAGCAACTGCATGAATATGGTTGTAGAGTGTGGCTCTGTACTTAGCATGGAAGCTTAGAAATAATCAGATATCTTCTCTTTGGACAGCTCAGATGGCAATTAAAAGGTAATGGTAACCTGAAAGATAGTAAATAATCGCCCTGGAGGTATAAACGAGCCCTTCTCATTTATTAACGCCACAAGAGTTCTAACATCAGTCTGTAGCAGTTCAGATCAACTTCAGTGAGATGTTTCCCACGTTTCATTAGGCTGAGCTTGTTCCACTGGTTAAACAAAGAAAACACAGTAATAAATTATGTAGAATACACCTGGGCTCATGAGAGGACATGTTAAGCTTTCACAGCTTGGTATTTTTTTCACATAATTTCTAATTTATTTTGTACTTTTAAAGTTTGTTTTGGCTGGGATTGAAATTTAATTTGTTCTTCAAAGAAACACAACAATGCAAATTCAAAGGGGAAGCTTTTGTTCTCTCTCTAGGAGTTCTGAAAGGTAATAATTATGAAATGATAAGATTTTAAATGAAAATGTCACTTGCAAATGTTGAGGTTGAGAAAAGCATAGACCTGTGTAAAGCGAGAAAAGTCACATTTGATTCATGAACATCAGTACAACCAGAATGATTTAATTTTAAATCATTGTATGATTTGTTGTATAAATATTTTTTAATTTTGAAAGGAAGTTCTTCAAAGCATGGATGTCTGTGAGAACACAATGTAGCTTTGGAAAAACAGTGCTTGTATTAATAATAACGGTAATAGTAGAAAGACTAATAAAATATTATAAACATATACCAGAAGAATAGTACAAATTCTAACAACTACTATTGAGCAATACCCTAAATCAGATGTAGGAGTAAAGTTTTAAATTGTCTCTGTTCTCCATATTGTTACAGTGATCAGCATATCAATGGCTCTGTTTCTCTAGCTTTTTTCCCCCTACTCAATGAAAGTATTATGCCTCATGGTTTACAACAAATATATTCCTTCAAGTTTAGCTTCATACACTGCATTTCCTGATTTATCTGGAGAAATTTAACCCCTTCCACTTTGCCTGCTACCTACCTGTCTTTTCTCTTGGTTTTATTCATGAACATAGATGTTTCTGTAAAGGGTGATTCGTTGATAGAAAAACTGTTTGCATACACGTTACCTGTCTCCTGTACATCTTAATCAGGCATACTCTCATTGTCTACTTGAGAAATATATTTTGATGGATTTTTCTCTTGAATGATATATGTTGGGTTTTCCCTCTAAACACTGAAGTACATTTTATGATGAAAACATTGGTTCAGCATTGGAGTTAATATCAAAGAGTTATTGCTGCCCAAGAGAGTGACCTGCTAATGTTTACAATGAATACATCTTAATGCCTTGCAGCAGGGTATAGCTCCCACGCAGGTATTAAATATTTTCACATGGAGAAGTTTCAAAATGTTGCTGGGGGATATGAAGTGAGATGTAAAGAAAGAAAGGACATGGTGGTCTGCATTTCCTTGCTGACAAAAACATCTCTGCACTGTTTGCTATCTACATCTCATTTCAATTTTTTCTTTGAAAGATTTCAAACAGTATTATCAACTCCTTCTTGTTTGTTTTACCTCCTTTGAAGCCTAGATATAGCTGGTGACCCAATTCTCCTCCTAGTGTTGCAGTCTGGTTTTTTGGCTGACGCATTTATTTTCTCATTCAATGTCATGCTATCAGTGAGGCTGAAGAAGCCATCCTTCTTCCTGAGCTGTTCCTGAGCTAACGTTATATGAGATTTGACTTATGTTAAAAGTTACTTTTTCAGTACCCAAAATTAGATGTCCTGTGATGCTAATTTTGATTGGACAAAGAAGGTTTCATTTTCTGGTCCTTGGCTGTTGGATCAGCCTATGTAGAATAACCTAAGTTATTCTAAGTTTCAAAGTGGGAAAATCATTAACTCTAAACCCAATTCCTGTGTATGTAGATGCTTTTGAAAAGTGTTGACAAAGAGTTGTGAATACAAGAGCAAATTTCTGGTGCAGTTAAAGTCAGTAGTATGTGTTTGTGAGGTTCATAAGCCTTTTTTTCCAACGTTTGTCTAGCTCTGTCTTGGCTATGGCCAAGAGACCAAAGGATACCTCATAACTGGTCATGAGAAGGAAGGTGGTAAACTGCCTGACAGAAGCTTTCGGAATATTCACAATTACTCTCATGTCTGTGGCAAGTATGAGAAAGTTTCTTGGTAATCATTCTTTAACAGATTCGGCTTTTTTATTTTGTTCTTTTTTCTTATATTGAAGGTTATCAGAGTTTCTCAAAAACAAGGAAGCTACCAATGTTGTATCAATATTTAAGTTGGAAAAGGGAATTTTGTATTTTACAAATGTCTGTAACTCTGTGTCATGAGGTACTGGACAATGATTAGATTCGAATTTCAACCATATAGCATAATTCTTACTTGAAATGAACAAAACCTCTTATGATTACCTGAACTAGTTCTGACTAGAATTTTCAGTCAGTTTTGCCAAAACAAAACTAAAGGCAACACAGGTATTCCTTTGAATAATCAAAAATGCTCTAACAGAACTCATAATTTTTGTGTGTGTTCATTTTAAAAAATATTATTAAAAAAGGAAAATTCTTTAAAAAGAATTATTGTTTTAAAAAGGGATTTGCTGGAAGGTGTTCTCATAGAAACTAAAGAGCATATACTTATTTAAAAGATAATTTTTTAGAATTCATATTGGATACCAATTTTTTCAAGGTTTTATAGTCTTTTCTTACTAGGTTTCAAGATTACAAGCCACTGAAAACTACTTCTATCAAGAGTGTACAGTGCTGGTCTAGAAAATCTAGTAGATCTGCAATGATTTCAGCACAAATGACTGGAATTGTAAATTGGGGCAGGCCATTAGCATTCGCATTTCATTTTGCCTTCTCTTTCAACTTTTTAAAAACATCTGTAGTCACAGTTATAATGGGTTATCTATCTGTATCTTTGCACCTATAAATTATGAAGTCTTTCTGGCTGAACATAGGTCAAAATGTAGTCTGTGCTTAAACCTTCCTTGAACAAGACTTCTGTTGATTAAAAAGGTGGACCTTACACTATGGGGTATTATATTTACTCCCAGTTTGAATTTAAAAATACACAAATGAAAACCCCAAAGCTACATAGCTTGTATAATTATTCTTAATTGTATTTCATATACTTTAGTTTGTTCTTTTTGTTTAGCAGCAGGTTAATGGTAATTTGATTCCTTAAACGCACTTTTGTGGAACATTTACGCATCTTTCGGTGCAGAGTTGTTTCCTTCTAAAATGAAAGCTAATGGTAGGGGATCATGAGTATACATTTCTCTTGCATTTTGAGCAGTGGAACATAAAAAAAAAAAATAAAAGCCTGCAAGACTTTTCAATGGGGCAGGTTGTTAGTCTTCAAGGAAAGTAATCATCATGATTGTATGAACATCATGATTGTCAAAGAAAGACATTAGGGTGGACAAAAATTCTTACCTGGATTTTTCAGCTATTTTATTTCAGAGGAGAAAAATCTAGAAACATGCTATAGGTCAGTAAAAAATTTCTTATTGACTCCACTGCAGATTACAGGAGTGTAAGTTTTTATATGGGCTGTCAGAAATGTTGCTGTAAGGAAAAGAATGTCCTTGCATTCAGATGTGGTCATGTTAACTGATAAGTATTTGGCACATTTAAATACTTCAATAGGCCTATTTTTACATGTGAAGAGTAAACAAATATTAGGGGAAAAAAACTTCACAAAAAGAGATGCTAAACCAAACATACAGGTATTGCATTTTTATGTTGGTCTTGAAGCAAGCCCAAGGCATTCTCCTACACTTTTTTCAACATTATCTCCACCTGTAATAATAAAACATGTCTTCTGATTACTGTGCTTTTTAGTATCTTATGTCTGTATCTAATTTATTTGCTATCCAGCCTTACTTTTTCTGTGTTAAAAAGTTCATTCTTTTTTTGGTAATGCAATCCAAGGTTGTGATTTAGTAGGTGGACATGCCGCTAGCCTCCCAACACCCAGTTTTGTTACTGAAAACAGGTTTTAGCTGGAAAATATTTCAGAACAAGATATGTATGAAATTAGAAAATGAGACTGCATTTAAGTGATGTATTTTTAAATTCATATAAAAAAGGGGGAGGCAAAATTGCCACTCCAGAAATACAGAATTGCAAAAATCCAAAAATTGCAATGTTTTAATGCCATTGAAAACCTAATGCTCCCACAATGATTTCTAAAATATTAACACATTTAGAATGCAAAGTTACTGACATATATATGTTCAAAGTTACTTTAATATATATGTTCTCAAAGTTATTTGGTCTACTTATGCTCCAACACTTAAACTGATATACACATTAAAAAATCTGAGACTATTAGAATGTGCGTGTAAATTCATCTATTAAATTGGGAGAAATTTTCCACATCACATTTACAGTGTGTGAAAAATGGATAAACCAATTTTTTGTCCTGGCATTACATGATTTTTCTTGCATGTGTGCATTCATTATATAGAGTACAGACTCTCATAACTAGTAGGAGATCATAAGCTTCAATATGTTTCTTTGGTAAAAAGCTCACTGCAGGTCTTGTTTTAAGACCTTTGGGGTGTTACAGCCAGATGCAATATTCATCCTTGAAGTTCATGTCAATGGAAGCCTTTCCATTGTTTTCGATGGATACTGGAGCAGGCCCTTATTATTCTTCTGAGGCATAGTCTCCTTTGTTGTGATACAAAAATCATGCGATTATCAAGACAGAGGAGATAGTGTATGTGAGTGATTTATGCTTTGCTTGTTTCTGTTGTCTACAGGACATGGGTTTACTACAAGATGAACTCTGAATTCAGGAAATTACCCCCATTGTCAGCAAATTTGCTTGTCCTTCTTTAGCATTATGAACAGCCCATTTTTCAAGTTTTAGAAATATCTGAATGCTGGACTTTGATATATTATTACCACATGGTCATATCACAATAAACTTTCCACTGCATACATACAGACTTAAGATTCTTAAAAAAAATAGTATCAAAGGAGCAATACCCTTGGGTCCCTGCAGAGATCCAAAGAAAATGCTCTCCCTAGAGCTGGCTCGGTTTTACTTTTCCCATAGATAATCACAGTACACAGGAGTCAGAAGTTCCAGTCTCAAATTTATCCTGAAGAATGAGGAATTTGGGGAAAAGAAACATACAGACAGGACGGGTAGTCAGAGAGAGAAAGATGCCAATCTGCTTAAAAATGATAAACCAAAAATATCATTAAAAGCTCAAAACTGTCAATGTGCTTTTATCTAGAAGCAACACATACTGATATCAAGGCAAGTTTTGTGTATGGAAAGGCTATGTAAGTCCCTAATTTGCTGCATGAAAGAGAAGCTTCATTTAGGGTCTGCTATGTTTTACGGGATTTTTTTATTACTGGAAGAGAAATTATGAACCTGTCCTTGAGAAAAAGGCAAGGGTTTATTATCCCCCTTGCAAGAGGACTGGGAATTTACCTTTCCTACATGTTTTGTTTAAGCAGACAGAAGTAGAGGAAGAGCTGATTAAGATTCTCTAATGGTGGAAGAGTTAGTCCTGAGCCAAATCTGATGGCCAGGTGTGTAATTTGGGAAACACAATTTGGGTTTTGGATGGGTTTTTTTCCTCTCAGAGTCCTTGTAAATAGCAAAATGGTGACTCTCTGAGCTGATTTGTATCTGTGCTGAGAGCAGGGTTTTGTTGAGAGATGAGACAGCTGTGAATAAGGGCTTTGTTTTCTGTTATTAGCTACAGGAAAGGCTAGTGTGTCCATTTGAACTTAACTTTCTATCCTTTCAAAGTATCAGCCTGAGGATCTGAAAGCAAAAAAGTTTTTTAAAAAAGATTATCATTTTTATCAAGCTTGAAACTCCTTTCTTTGTGGCTAATCAAGTACTGGAAGAGTGGCCCAGTGGGGATGTTAGAAGAGGTTATCATTGAAGTTGTTCATCATCCAGTTGCGGAAGGCCGTGAGTAACCCTCTAGCTCTAAGGTTGGACTTTTTCTGAGCAGGGATTGGGCTAGATGACTCCAGATCTGCCTCTGAAATGTAAATATTCTGTGTTTTCCTGCCAAAATGAGCCATGTCATACCCAGATATGTGTAGCTGAAGTTTATGTTGGTCTTGTAGCTTTTACTGAATTAAAGCATGCATTTGGGAAGGAAAGTAGGGCACAAACCTGTTTTCCAATGAAACTAGGTATTTTCTATCTATTAAACATAAATACTTCTCATATCTTCCCTTTTAGATATGTAACAATAGGAGGCACTTCTAAATTTTCATTTGGCAGAAGCACTTTGTACTGAAGCATTCTGCTTTCTGCTCTGGCACTTTACTAGCACCATAAAATACTGAAGTGCAGCAGAGAACCACCGAGTCAAAAGAAATTTATGCAATATGTTGAAATAATGAAAATATCACTGGAGTCAAAGAGGATCCCAGTATCCCCCATAGCCTGCAGTCTGGAAGTTTGCAAATGCCACTGAGCAGGTTGGCTGTGAAGCAATCCTGGTTAATAGCTCTCAGCTGCAATGGTAGCCCTCACCTCTCCAGAGTTGGCAATGCCTCCCTGCAGCATCTGATTGTTTGGGTTTTGGAGCTCAGCTCTGTATTTTGTAAACCAGTTTCAAACTCCTGCAGATTGGGAGCTGTGGGTTCAATACCCAAGCAGGCAAAAAGAAACTCTTTTCTAATTTTGTAGAAGAAGTAGGCTTAATCCACTGAATTTTAGTGACAAAGAAGAGTAGCTCAGTAGCTTTTTGAGGAGGGAAGGATAACAGGAACTTTATTTTCATATTCCTCTAATTCTCTTTGAAAGCATGAGCTTCCTCTTACGTATCTAAGATTGCTCCTGGAAAGAAATTTCAAGGTTTACATTTGCATTAAAAACCCGTACATAGAATCCTTTTTACCATGTTTTTGTTCCATGTAACTTCCCATGTCTTGAGTTTTGCCATTCAGGAGAAACTGGGGGATCATTTTGGCAAATATTATTTGCTCATAACTATAAAGTCTCATCTACCACATCTTACAGTCTCATGTGCAATGGGGATAAGCTCAAATGAGCTTAATGCATTAATATTTTTAGACCTGATCTGCATATTTTATCCTCTTTCTTTGGTGATCTGAAGCAAGTTTACTTTATAAAGATCAAGCAGTCCCCCCTTTTCCCTGTGTATGTTTATTACAAGATAGAACATTGTTTTCAAAACACGTAACAAAAAAGCTGCATGGATTTCCAGGGCAAATGACATTACAACTATAGCCCTACAACCTGACATAAGGTTGTAACACAGTAAGTGAGCAGGAAAAAAAGTATTTTGTTTATAGCCACCTAACCAGAATGGACATGTTCTTCTAACTTACTGGTATAATTTACATTTGCAAATGGACAGCTCCCAAACATTTCTTGTGAGTTTCTGGATGTTTTTCCTCCCACTTGTAAATGGAAGCCTCTGATTTCTTATGATTTCTTTGCACTTCTGTTTCTTTTTCTTGCTAGGAAAACTGAAGTAAAAATGCTCCTAGATGTTCCTGGGCAGTTGGAATGGACTGTGTTGAGTTTGATTGTGAAACAGGGGAAGGTTCAAGAGATTAGAGCTTGTTGTTTTATTTGAATCAGTTGAGCTCAAGAGCTCCAATAAGCCGTAATTTGCACCTGACAAAACCAGGAACATTATTCTTGGGAGTCTTCTTGGGAGCCAGCATGCTGCTTTCTGCAAGCAAGGGTTACTTAGGTGGAGGCCTCAGACCCTTCTTTTAATAATTCTTCCTTTGAATCTTTATGACAGGCTTGGTAGTCTACCTTTATTTGCATTTAGCTGCATTTGCTATCTACTTGCTACTTTAAAGATCTAAATCTTTATGTGCAATGCCAGAGTTGTTGATCCTGCTGCATGGATTAGCCATTTAAAAGTGTGTTCTTGGCTGTGCAGGTTCATGCATCGTATCCATTTCTCTAATGTTAGGAACACCACCCATTGACAGCAGGCCTCATCAACAAGTACAGTCAGAAAATGGCCAGGAATGTCAAATATTTATCCCTTTTAAAAAATTTAATATGTTCTCCTGGGGCCTGATTACAGAATTTTTTAATGCTTACAAATTTCTTTTCAGTGCAACAGTACTAGTTTGTTTCCAAGGAAACAAATGTACTTATACTGCACTGCACACATTCTTAATCATTAAATTCTATAATCTCCTTGGCTTGTTCTTTCTTTTTCTCTCTCCCCCTGTCTTTCTTTGAATAGGTGCCTTCTAAAAATTGTTTGGGTTTTCTTTGTTTTTTTTTTTTTTTTTTTTTTTTTTTTTTTTTCATTGGAGTCCCCAGATACTATTTAACAGCAGGTAAATTTTCAAATATGTTCTCAATAAAAGACTGTTTCAAATTAAGTAAAAAAACCCACAACCTTAATTGTCAAGAGGTTTTATGAAATCATCTTAATCAAGATAAATATGTATTCTTTATTCTTCTACTACTTAATGTGCAAATTTATTTTTCTGAAGCAGATCTTTACTGTGGTTTGATGTGAGATGGCTGGATATGAGTGATATTTGAAAAGCAATCTTAAATGCATTCTTTTTAATTCAGGCTCTGAAGATTATATATGTTTTGGTAGCACTGTTTCTGTAGAGGAAAAAGTACATAAATGTATATGGTACATTACAGATATATGTATTTGCATATAAGATACTGACTTTGAATTCTTCCTTCAAAATATATTAAATATTAACTGAGATCTAAGAAGAGCTCACTGGAGGGATGACACATTTTTAAAGTGACATTTTAGCATTCAAACCATTCATATTCTTCAATCTGAGCATAATTTTTATCTAAATTATTTCAGAGGAAAATTGATTCATTTGACTATAGTGCTCCTAAGACCAGTAGGAAGCTCATCATCTTAATATTGAATCTTTAAATCCTTTCCACTAGGGATGATTAACAGCTTTGTCAAGTGTTTATTTTACTTTAAGAAGAATATATAATTTCCTGGCATAACTTAGACAGATTTCAGTCTATTTCTTCTTTTGCATGTCACATTCATGCTGTAGGTTAGCATGATCTAGCCTACCTCTATTAGAGTTCTATTCTGTGCAGTAAAAGGATAGCCTAATAAGTTTTCATAGTTTAATGAGCATACATCAGTTTGCCCTATGATTCATTTATACTTGATAAATAAAAACCCCTCAGCAGTCCTGATAAGAAGTAATAACAGGGAATTACTTCCAGATGGCACTTTTGCTATGCTACACGTGTGGTCTTGAGCTACCCATGGGACATAAACCCTGTATTAGCACAGTGATGGGCTGCTCACATGACTGCTATCTGGAAAGCAGTGGTGGACCCTTCTTAGTGGCAGGACAAGGACAAGCAAAAGGGTTATGTGGAAGTATTTAGCTGTGCAGTGACATTTACATGCTCAGCTTTGCACTCGTATTCTAGGGGCAGGCATAAACAGAAGCTAATGCAAAAGACAGTGTTGTGTATGCAGCTATATTGTTGTGATTTAATTAAGATGCCTTAGTTGGGCTGGCTGATAATCTACAGGTACTTAATCATATACTGTGCTTAATCATATACTGTGTCAGACAATAAAAGGTTACTGAAACATGCCCAACCTCTAAAAAAAAAAAAAAAAAAAAAAAACAAACCCAAAACTGCACTTGTATAATTTTCCATGTCTTATGATATAAAACACCAAACCCTTTTTTGGGGGTTTCATTTGTGACCTTTTTCTTCCTTAGCTGCTCATATAAAATATCTGTGTTTTGGCTACAGCTTCAGTGTCAAGTGTAAGATATTATAAAAAAAAAAGAAGTGAGAAAAAGGTATAATGACAAAAAGGTATATCAAGAGATTACTATGAACATTTACAAATCTGAATTATTCTCACTTCTACAAGACAGGAGAAAATTTCATCCTTGTGCTGCTGTTTGTCCAGCTAAATCTCAGCTTTATGAGGGAGTGAAGGTGTGAAGAGTACGTGAACAATTTAGCTTTACAGTGGCCAGTAATGAGCTGTGTCTGGTTTGAAACCTCTCGTGCACATTGGCAGTGGCAGATTTGGGGGGAGT
>JANRGW010051732.1:3829-29558 GCA_024733675.1 Psilopsiagon aymara | reverse complement strand
AAAGGGACTGAATGGAGGAAGTAAGGGGGGACAGTGGGGGCCGGGGGTAAGCTGAATCTCCTCGCACGCCTGCGAGAGAGCTGAAGGAAGGCGGCTCCTCCCCGCCCTTCTCCCAGGGTCACCTCTTGAGCGCGGAGGTGCTTGGTGAAGAGCGCATCAGCCCTCGGCCCCGGGATCCGCCTCCCATCCTTCCCCCTCTCCCGCTCCCTGCCTGTGGCCCTGGCAGGCGGCGGGAAGTGCCGAGGATGAGAGCAGGTCCCTTGTGTCTCCTTTAGCTGCCATTGCAGTTAAATTAGAACAGAGACCTGCAAATAAAGCACCCCCTCCCCTAACCCCCCTCCCCGCTGCCAGAAGCTCTGCATTTCACTCAAGTGCCCACCGGGGAATTTGCCCATTTACTCTTGTTATTTGCATGATAAAGGCTGTTCTGCTGCCTTTTCTGCAGCCTGCCTTAAAAAGGCAGGGAAGTTGGAGCGGGCGGCGGGCAGGGCAGCCAGCGGGACCAGAGCACCCAACACAGAGCCCCCTCCCCGGGCCGGGCCGCGCCGCCGCGAGTGCCCCCCTGTCATTCAGCCCCGCGCCCGGCGCCCGGAGGCGGGCAGGATCCCCCAGGCCGGGGTTTCGTTTTCCAGCTCTGTTCTCATGAGCGGCTCTGTGCATTCCCTTCTCTCCTCACAAAGAGACTTATTCTGGAACGGAAATGTACCCGCTGGGATTTACTGAGAGGGAAAGAGAAAAGGAGGGGGAAAAGGGAGATACATGGAGAAAGAATAGGCGCTGATCCTGGGATGCATCCAAGCTGCTTTAGCTGAAACTCAGGATGGGAGTGCAAATGCCATATGCCTTTCTGATTGCAGCCTGCCACCCCCATCCGGGATTGATCACCTGGGGAAGCCTCAGGGTTTCTCTGGTTTTGGTCTGGCTTCCTCTGCCTAGAGATCCTCTGGGCAATTGTGATTCAATGCAGTTTCCTTTAAATAAATAAACGGAAGTGGAAATATCCTGCAGTGATAAGTAACTTTCAGTCCAGTTTTCACCCTGCGTCTGACTCAGGTTAAGAGCCCCATGTCTCCTCTGACTAGGAAAAAATTTACTTAAATGAAAACATTGCTATTTTTTCCAGTGACAGCTGGACTTTTACGGTGGTGGGAAGCCCCAGAAGTCATATTCTGAAGGTTTTGTTGTCATTACTGTGCAGAAGAAACACAAATCTTGAGACCTAGAAACAGGAAATTATTCTTTGGCTAGCTTGACTTATGTCCCCAAGTGGTACTTTGCCAGGCAAGGGTGGCAAAGCAACCCCAGTTTGCATGTTTCCTAGCCCTGTGAGGCTCCTTCTGCCATTGATGAGGAATAGGTGACCACACAGGAGCTGCAGCAGTGACACTTTACTGAGGTGTTCACATTTGCCGTAGTTCTCCGTGTGCCTGCTGGCATTGCAGTTACTTCGCAGTTGTGGCGCTATCCGTAGTCAGGCGCAGCCTATGTACCACAGTGTAGCTGCATCTGCAATAGTCTTTGTCTCCCTCAAATGCATAAGGGAGAATGTGTAAGAACAAGTGTGCCTCCTGTCAGCAGGGAAAACCAGAGCCCCAGCCCCTGAAACACTGCAGCCGTGTTGGCTGAGGCTGCTCTCAGCCTGCTCCCACAGGCTGCAGAGTTTGGGGGCTCCGCCTTTGTGAGCAACAGCAGGAAGCTATGAAGAGTATAGAGGGGGATAAGGGAAGAATCCCCAGGGAGAGGAAGCCCTCTCTCCTGTCTTGGACGTTGACCTAGGAAGGTGGTATTCTTTCTATCTCTCTCTATGTGTAAGTTTCTTTGTTGTGCACTGTGGTACAGTAGTATGCAAGGGGAAAGAAGTGGTGGAAGTTTAAGTAGGCACCAGCAGCAGTAGTGGGTGCTGTATCAGTGCCCTATCTCTGGTTTCATGAAGAGCCTGTGACAGAAACTTGGAAGCCATCTCCATTCTTCGTAATCCCCAGGCCAGGATGGAGTATTACTTGATAGAGAAAGTGTCTGGGATAGAACTTAGGACCTGTTATGACTGGTATGGGACTGGCAGGTTGTGCAAGGGAAGAGAGAGTATTTTGAAGTCCCGATGTACAGATGCTTACTGCATCTTACTGATCTCTGTAAAGATACTAAGATGTAAATTTTTGTTTATATTGAATTATTCTTTTTTCCTTTTGGCCTTCCTCTCTCAAGATGCTTTTTTTCCCCCAGTGCACGTATCAGAGAGAAACTGCCCCAGAGTGACAGGCCACAACCCTCTGAGGATTTCTGATCTGTGCACAGGCTCTTTTATTATAAACTTGCACCTCATTTGGACTCTAAAGCCTATTGAAGAGGCCCCAAGGGCTGACCAGTCAAGTACATCTCAGACCAGTGCTGTCTCCTGTTCTCATCTTTAAGCAGATTTAAAGAGGCAGATGTGGATATGTGTGTGTAGATCTGACCTCTGGACCTCAGCTAGAACTCTGCTGAAGAGTCACAGGCTCTCTAGGTTTTGCACTTTAATTTTAACAATAATAAGGTTGGAGGGAAAAAAAAAAAACCAAACTGTACTGCTGTGCATTGCAGCCTCCTAAATATTTCTGTAAATGTGTGGAGATGAATTCCAAACTAATATGTTTACTGAATGTAGATGTCCTTGTTAGATCTGGACATATTTACTGATACAGAACTACATGAACAGAGGTCAGTGTTTCTGCATTTCCCAACAGCACTCTGACTGTATCCGCAGCAGGCTTGAGAACCAGGATGCTGCTGGTGTGTGGTCATAGAATCATAGAAGAGTTAGGGTTGGAAAGAACCTTAAGATCATCAAGTTCCCACCCCCCTGCAATGGGCAGGGATACCTCACACTGAACCATGTTACCCAAGGCTCTGTCCAACCCGGCCTTGAGCACCGCCACTGATGTTCATGATAGAACATGCAGCGAGACAACATTATCACAGAGCCTGGCCCTGTTGCAGTTCCTGGGTGCTGCTCAGGATGGGTTCCAGAAACAAAACGCGACAAGCTTGCATCAATTAGGGAAGCAGGTTTCTGCAAGCATGTGGCAGGCTGCACAGACAGGGTTCTGGCATCCTAAGTGGGTTCTGGAGCCAGCAGACCTGGAGCTTGTGGCAGCTCCCAGCTAGGCTCCAGAATGAGGACTTTGTGGCATCCTATTTTTTTCAGACTCTTGACCAACAAGTTCAGAAGGTCTGTTCTCATACCTGAACTCCTCTGAGAGACCTTTTGTATTTTCATTTTCAGCATGGGTACCATGGATACCAACCCCATCCTCTCTTCTTGTCTGCAAGGAATCAGAATGTAGCCCTGTCTGTGGTCTGAGCCGCTGCTTCCCAGCTGCAGAGCTGTGAATCTCATGTCAGTCTGGAAACTTCGGTGTTCATTTTCAGTAGTAGTAGTATCTCTAGTCCTCCTTGGGTTTAGCTTTCTGGCATGTTGATGTTTATTCTGCATTTGAGAATAAACATTCCTTCTGAGGCTTGTAACTTATTTTTTGATGGTATTTGCTGCACTGTTGACCTAATGGAGGCATTCAATTTAACAAGCAGCTCTTGACTATGGGCTTCTGGGAGTCCTGTCAGTCTCTTCTGATGGTTTTAATCTTGTACTATTTGTAGATCAAAATTTAGCTGAGATGGCTAAGCTTTACTCACTCACTCTGGAGCCACATGATTTACTTATTTGCTTCCCTTGACATTAAGAATGAAGAAGACTGAACATACAGAGAGCTTGGCTGTGGCTGCCTGCTGCATCTGAAAGGCCCTGTAGAGATGAGAGGATTGTGGGGGTCATGTTCTGGAAAGGCTCCAGTAGTATGGCTGAGGAGGAAACTGCTTGAGACTATTAGGTAGGTCTGACTATCTAGTGACATCCAGAAAGATGGAATCAAAGTGCATGGACTAAAACTGCATAACTCCTGCCACTTCCCACTGTATGCTGGGCATCAGCAGCAGGTTAGCTGTGGCCAGGATGCTCTCTTTGGATAAGGAGATGCTATTCATTTCTTGAGCACAGACTTCCTATGTGATTCTGAGAAAACCATTCAGGGCAGGGTTTGTTTCACCTTGCTTTAGATGCCTGGGAGTCATCAGATTTTAGGACACTTACAGTAGATACAGTAAGTTAACATTTGGATGTGTTTATGAATGTGTTTATGGTCTCTCCATTGTCTGTATGGATAGGATTGTGGCTAGTTTTTAGGTGAGATGAGTCCTTCTGAGCCTCAGTCCTTCCTATGTAAAGTTGCATAATGAGATGGTTGCAGGGTTATACAGTGAAGGGCGTAATATGACAAGATTCTGCATTGGTGGGAGAGGCAGAAGAGGAGCAGGGAAAGTGTCTATAGAGTAGTTTACCTGCCAGTGTGCTGAGCACTTCTGGTATTTGGCATATCAGTAAAAAGATATTTGTATTACTCTGATAAGCTTCACAAAATCTTTTTACTCTTTTATTCTTACAAGGCCAACTTGCTTAAGTTACATTATCTTCAGTTATCTGATGGCTTTTCCTGAATGATGGACAGATAGGGAAGAATAAAGCATTTTCATCATCTTGCTGAGAAACAGCATCAAAGACAGTTCAGCTGCTGTTTTATTGGAGGCCTCTGGACTATTCTTTCATTTTTCCAGATCTCCTGCTGGAGTTTTCGCTGCCCAGATGTAACCATTCTGTGCTTCTGCTCTCTGTTTTCACCTGTTCAGATGGGAAATGTAAAAAGAAACTAGAATGAAAGCACTTTTAAGAGTTTCTTCCTCACTGCATTAAGAGGCCGAAGGTTATGCAAGGGGAGTTTACACTGAAGAGATTCTTTGCGAGCCCTCTGGAGCAAGTGTTCTGCTTTTTATTACTGGTTTGAATTAAGATTGATTTTCCTGGGATTCCTGGTCTCCCCCCTGGGACCAGCTCCAAAAACCCTGAGGCTCAAATGAAAATGGAAGGTGCTAATTAAAAGCACCATTTATCTCTCTTTGAAAATAGACCCCAAGAGTACTCGGGTACTGGTGGGAGGTGCTCCTGGAAATAAGCTGCTCTCCTGCTTGATGTTGCAGGTGTTCAGTGCCAACAGGGCTGTTGAGAGCTGTATCTCAGATATATAAAATATTAACTGTGAGCTTTAGTTCTGCCACAGCTCAGACAGAGATCTGGGGCCTGAAGCATATATGACCTTCATCCTCTGTGGGGTAGGAATCACAGGTACTGTCTGTGTGTGCATCAGTGCATGTCAGAGTTGAACTGGGTGCTTCTAGCCCTGAGGGTCTTGAACTCATTTTCTAGTGTGTTGGCCAAAGAAGGTGGTCACACTCTGACACATTAGGACTGAGATTGCCTTTTGGCTGTCTGCCTTGTTCTCCCTTTCTTATCCCCCACCCAACAAGCTTTGGAGTAAGTTGGGTTGGCACACAGTAAGAAGAGGAGATGGAACCGCCAGGGACTGCAAGTAGGAAAATGACCCAAAAACCTCTCCTCCTTTGAACTCAGCTGAGTGCAGCCAAAATGGTGAGTTCACTTATTTCCTCATCAAGTAGGCCTGATCCAGACCACTGATCAGGGTTATGCTGTTATCACTACATGAATAATGTAGCTCCAGGGCTGTCTTGACTCCTCATTAGGAACAGCACTGGGTCTGCTGTGTACTGTAGAAGATGCATGGGAAATTGATAAAAATAGGAACAAGAACCCAAATCTACATTTATTTTGCTTACTCTTGATTCATTCTAGATAGCTAATATTAATAGGTAAGGGGGTAGTTAAACGGGTTAAAGCAAGAAAGTCTATTTGTAGCCATTTAATGGCATATTGTAAATGGACTCTGATAGTTTGTTATGAGAACTCCGTAGGAATCAGAATCCAAGAGATTTTCATGCCTGCATACCTTAGGCTTTGTGGGTATTCCCAGTCTGAACTCAGACTTCTGGCATTGTTTGGACTACGTACTTCCATCTCATGGTTATTCTCCACCTCTACTTCTAACAGGCAGGCTATCCTCATAGTGCTGAGTTTGTTCTTAGTGCAGTCTCTTTGCTCTCATTACATGGCACCTAGAGAAGATGTGGATCATTTTTTTGCAGCCAGAACTTACAAATTCTGTCCTTGTGAGGCTCTTTACCCATTTAAGAGGGTACAGAGATATACTATATAATAAAGGAGAAGTATCCCTGATCCATTGTCTGCTTCTTGCTGTGGGTGGTTAAATGCTTCCTGGAACTGGCAATGGGACAGGGAATATTTATTTTCGTGTCACTACAAGCTAATGCCAGTGAGGAAAGTTTTCCAAATTCTGCAGCATAATTGGTGAAATGCAGGAAATAAAGAACTGAAGAGGAGTGTGGGTTTTGGCCTGTAAACATGGTGAAACTAATACTTGAACAGCCACAAGGGACAGACTGACACCCGGGTGAGCCGGTGAAACTGAGGGCTGCTGTTGCTTTCCAGATCTGGGAGGAACTATGTTCTGTGTTCTTAAACTGCAAACTGTTGCTTTGGTGACAAAAAAGCCTCCATGATGGCTTCCATGACTGTTGGTGGTGACAGGGAGGGAGCAGCAGCAGTTTGGTTTCACGGTGTCCCAGCAGCCAAAACAAAAAGTGCATCTGTTTGCTCTTGCAAGGAAAAGCTTTGCTTTGGAACTTGGCAAGATGCTAGAGGGGCAGTGATACGAAGTCCTTGGTTTCTGTCATGGGAGTAATGTCAGTAGTGTCTCAAATACAGATGGCACTTTGCAAGCGCAACTGCGATGTTAAATGCTTGCGGTTGATTCCAGTGGTGTAGCCACCACTCTGGAAGGCTGGAGCCTGGATTTTCCAGGTCTCCACTTCCCGTGTTTGTTGTGTACTCTGCATCAGCCCCATTGCTGCCGCATTGATATATTCCTGGAACAAGGACATGCTCCCTAGTAGTTTTAATAAGAGACCTGACTTTCTGGCCTATTGTCAGATCTCAAACTAGTCATGTTGTTTTATGCAGTTTATTTTCACTGTTAGAGAAGCAGGGATGAAGTTATTGTTACTCTCTTTGCAAAGGGTTTTTTTTTGTCCTGAGGTGGAAGGGGCCTTCCAAGAGCTTCAGGGAGGGACAGGCCCTGGATACAGGAAGTGCACCACAGGGTCACCAACAGCCCAGATGACACGGGCAGCATCCAGGAGGCTTCCCTGGCTCGTTCCAGCAGAGAGACACAGGTGGCACCTCGGTAAACATTTCACAGCAACTTGGCTTGGAGCAACACGAGAGCGCTTTGACTCGGGCGCGCTCCCCACTGTGCGTGCCCGAGCTCCCTGTGCAGCATCTTTGGCTGTTAGAAAACAGATCTGGGCAGCATCAAGCGGGCAGGCGGGAGGTGGCAGGGCAGGAGGAGATGGGCGCACGTGGAGTGCCCGTGGGGCTGCCAGACACCTCTCATTAGAATGCATTTGTTCCACAATATTACAGCCGGCTGGTTCATCCCTTAGTCTCTTTCTTTGCGAGGCTGTTGCTTACAGAAGGTAGAGGCAGGGACTTGGGCTGGGTCCAAACTCTGGTGCAGCTCTGCCTCTCCTCTCAGTCTCTCGCTGTGCGCAGAGCAGGGCCCCCCGCTGTGCCCTCGCCAGCTTTTACAGCCGCCCTGCCTGTCAGAACAAATGGTACGGCTCAGAAAATAAACTCATCTCATTTGTATGACAACACGGCCCCTCCGGTTAGAATGCTGCACCATTGCTTTTAACAAGGTTTTAAGCTGTTCGGTTCAGGGACTGTTACAGCCCCTGGTTTATTG
This sequence comes from Psilopsiagon aymara, assembly GCA_024733675.1. Lineage (NCBI taxonomy): Eukaryota > Metazoa > Chordata > Aves > Psittaciformes > Psittacidae > Psilopsiagon > Psilopsiagon aymara. Next base: position 21,792 of record JANRGW010051732.1, on the reverse strand, counting down.
AAATACAAACCTTCTCCTGTTCAGTCATCCCAGTAGCAGTTCCCTAACGCCTATGATGCCCCCAGTGCCCTGGCTAAGGCTGCCCAGCTGAATGATGTCTGTCACTCTTCTTCCTTCATCATAGTCTTGGGTCCTGCATCCCATGTACTGATCCCTACAATGGTGAAAGAAAGGATAAAAGATCTTTATTGCTAGGTAGTGGAAGAGGCTGTGGATTTCTTGCTGTGCTACACTGTGACTTAAGTCTGTGTGCTGGGTGCTATCTGGGTATGGTTCTGGATCTGTATGTGTGTGTGAATAGTTTCTGTGTCCCATTCTGTGAATCTGTTTGTGTGCATGAGGGTTGTTTGTGTGTTCCTGTTTGTGTGTGAGAGTCTGTATTCAACTTTGTGTGTTCATGTCTTGTTTTTGTGTGTCCAATATGCTGGATTTAAGTATGCTTCTGCCTGTGCCCATCTTTATGCAGCCAATGAGTGTGTATTTATGCCTCACTGTCGTATATGTGTATTGCAGTGAGCATGCTTTCAGAAGTCTCTTGCTTATCAGTATTGAAAGGTGTGCAAAGGTCTCACAACACTGTGTATGTGACACCTTCCTGCAGTTCGCAGACAGGCGACTGACTGTGTTTGTTACTTCTAAGCTGCTTGGAGCAGAGTGGCCCAAAAAGGAACCCTGAAGTTTTTGGTGAACCTGAAGGGGGCCATGTTAATAAGGAAGTAGAAAGTCACAAGGAGAAGGACAATAAACATTCAGCATACACCTGGTGACATGCAGCTCTTTTTAAAGCACACACACTGTTTTTTCAAATGAGAAACAGATGATCTGATCCTCCACTGTTAAAGTCAGTGGTAGCTTTTCTGGGGAAAATGGGTGCAGAATCACAACTGTAGAAAGCAACTGTGCATCAGGCAGAGATGCACATAATGTGCATGTAGATGGATCTGTTATTCTCCCCTTTAAACAGCCTCACTATGATATACCTATATAAAGTTCTTCATACCCTATTTACCTTGTGCTGGATTAAATGTGTAACTATTTCATCTTCTTATTAGTGCAAATACTTAGAATCAAGACACGTGAATCCTTACTTTGCCACTGGTTTCCTATGTGACCTTGACAAATGATTGTGTGTTTATGCCTCCCTCATTTGCAGGAAGGGCAGCTGTCAGTGGGTTACCTTTCAGAGATGCCAAAGGGCAAGTATTGCTAACACATTTTGAGATCCTTGGATTAAAGTGGTACTGGCAATCACAAAGTATTGATTTTTGAACAATATTAACATTGCTGATAACCAAACATGCAATTAAGAATCACACACAAGCATGTGATGGATTTCCCTTAGGTAATGGAGCATCTCTGGGGATGTTAAAAAGCAAAATCCTGGCTGTCAGTAAAGAATGGGTTGTAACAGTAGGATCAGACTGAAAAGGTCTGCCCTCTTGACTGGACGATAGGCAGTGGCTGCTGCTCTGCTTGATGACTTGGGCTCTGTGAGCCCAAGCCTCTGTCCCCATTTGTCTGGCACAGGGTCAGAGGCTCCCTCTGCATATCTTCCAGTGCCTGTGAGCAGGGATCTCTGTGGCAGAGGGTGAGCACTAATGGAGTGCACAGCCATTTGTTAGCTCAGGGCTTGGGGTCTGCAGTGCTGCACACATTCCTGCTGACGAGTGCATAGACAGAGGAGTAAACAATGGCTGCCACATTTACTGCTACAGCAAAAAGAAACCATTTGTTAAAGAGAGGATAACACAGGGATGCCAACAGTTTGAGGCCACACCACCCTGGGATGTGATCTGGTTAGAGCATGCAAACCAAGCAGGATGGGACAGAAGTTTCACTGGCATTTGTCTTGGAGTGCATTCAGAAATGCTACCTCCAGGGCTCCAGGGAAAGTGCACAGAATATTACTTTATACAGTGCTAAGAGGTCCTGGCAAATACCAGACTAGGTGAAAAACAGAACTAATCCCCTCTTTATGCTGTAAAGCATTTCTGTCCTATAAATCAGCTTCTCCCAATTGCAACGCCAAAAGAAGACACTTTTCAGTGTACACAAAAGATAGTCTCGAGGCTTTGCTGGGCATTTTGTGCTATTTTAAGAGTGCTGTTCTCTGCGTACAGCACAGCAGCATTGATCAGAGCATTTGTGGTAATTAAAAACCCCATGGCAAGATTCATCAGGGACAGGTGACAGGTCAGTTAATTATTTTTAGGAGGTGAAATTCCCTCTTCAGTTCTGTACAAATTTCATATCTCTTCCTCTCTACAGAAAGAGGAAAGTAACAGCAAAATTATCATCTTCCAGGGGCGACATGGTATTGCCATTAGTATTAATAGAACGTATACTTTCCTTGGTACTTTCCAAATTTCAGTTAATGGCAAAATACAGAATACATTAATTATTTGTTTGGTAAAAATTAGCAAGATTTAGTAAAGAGTTGTTTAACCTGGAAAACTGAAGCTGATTTTACAACAAAGGGTGTGTGAATTTGACCTGAAGCACAGGTTTTTAATAGCAGGAGTAAGTCTGTAAAGTAGAAACATTGATAGACATTTGCCTAGTGGGAAGTTAGATGCCATTGCATACTGAGATGTATCCTGAACTGAGAAAGCTGATGCACCAGTTGTCCTCCCCTTACACATTTGTAATATTTTATATATAGTTAAAGTGGCACAATGCTGAAGGAGTTGGTTTTGTCCACTTAACTTTCATTGGAGTTACTGACTCCCACATTGACAAATTAAAGGGCATAAGGCTGCACAAATGACCAGGCTCTGCCTAGGGAACCAGCACACCAGAGAGTACTGAAATACATTACTTGACTGAGATTCATGCCTATGGTGTATCGCCCTGGAGCAGGGGGAGGATGATACCACTTGCACACTGGATTGTGACTGGGTGTAGGATACTTTGGTACCAAGAGGAGCATGCTCAGAGAAAAGCAGAAGATAGCCCAATGTGGGCTGACACTTGAGAGAGTAAGAGAATTGAAAGAGAGTTGCTTAGATGTGAGAGAGCATTCCAGCTCACAGCAGAAGGGAAGTAGCAAGGAGCAAACATCCAAATGCTGGGTGCTAGGTAGAAGTAGATTAAGGAAATGGAGTGCATAGCTCTGAAGATCCATGCTTGCCTCTTCTACTACAATTAAGCTGAAAGGTCTGATGTGAGGCATCTGTTTTGTTTGTCATATAAGAAATTTATCAAATGAATCCCAGAGCTAAAAATTGAAATTACTGTAGCTGAAGCTGTTGCAAATGGATTTGGCTTTGGTAGTCTTCATGGGCTGGGCACAGGGTAAACCTGAAAACTAGTGACAAGGAGGTTATCCAGAGAGCTTTTGTACAACTGCAGAGCAAACACCATGGTGTGTTCTGCCCTGCACTGCAGAATTTGCTCACATTCAGCCCTTGGAGATACTCTGGCATGATGCATGCACTTAGTTATCTGCCATGCCCAAGGAAGCCATGTTTGCCACTATAGCATCCCCCTTCTTCCACAGGCAACCTACCACCTCTACCAAAAACAAGAAGGAAAGAAAGACTAAAAGGGTGAAGAAGGATTTTCATTATGAAGTTAATTAGCTTCTGAGCCAAGCTGCACCTTTTCAAGAGGAGGAATTAGAGGGATTTAATTGCTTTATCAGCCTTCTCTTTGATTTTCAGCAATCAGGCCGATTCCATTTAATTTAACTGCCACAGATGAGAAGAAAATTGATGCACTCACCTGCCTCGGAGCAGAAAGAGAGAGTGAGAAAGAAAAGTTGGAGAAATTGGCAAATATAGTGTCTGCAGATTAATGAAAACCAACAGCATTTGCTCACAATTGGAAATGATGTGCCTGCCCTGAGGTGTTTGGAGCTGTGCGTGTGCCGCTGTGCATGGTGATGTGAGACCCATCTTAACGGCAGAGAACAGGGAAAAGGGGTGGACCTGCCTTGGGGAAAGAGGGAAATATATTTGTGAGATGATCAGGGATCAATTAATGAATGGGGGTAGGGATGGAGAAGAAAGGGGCAGGGACAAAGCCGAAACCTTATGCTAGCACATAAGTAGGCAGAGGTCAGTGTACTTGGTGTGATATCTGTTGTATCCTCTACAGGTGGACTGCTCACACTTGCTAGGTGGGAGAATTGGTCCATGTTATTGGTAATTGATGGTCTGTTCCTTTTGCCAAGGCACAGGAGAGAGAATAGGAACTGCAGTGCAGGCTTTTGGTGTACAGTGTGCCTTTCTTGAAATAGCTTAACTCTGTCAGAAGGAGATTTGCTGTTGTTCCCTTCCATATTCCTAGAGACATCTAATGCAGAGGTAAATGAGACACAGAAACAATGCATTGAAGAGGAAGAAGAAAATTAGAAGTAATGGAAATAGCAGAGAATAGTCCATGAGGAAGGGATGATGAGAAAATGAGGGAAGGGAGCTGAGACTATAGAACTGCAGGGCTGACTTCCCCCAGCTAAGGTGTGTGTGCCTTTGCATACCCTGCTAGGCTTCAGTCTGTTGAATGAGAGCTGCCTGCAGCTGTCTGCAGCCACAATAGTGGTCTGGGAAAGTTGTGTGGCTCTCAGACCCTCACTTTTCAAAAATGAGAACTCCTGAAGGTGTCTAAAGACAGTCCTTCACATAGGCCAGGTTGTTTTAGACAACCATCACCCAAAATTATAACGTGCCTGTGTAGAAAAGCCTGACTTTCAATGGGAGAGTAATTCGGTTCTACATGACATTGCTTTGGGAGTACAACTTAAACAGTGTTGGACAAAGATCTTGGTTGGGAAACTGTGTCTGCGCAGCAAAGGTAAGACTTCCTCCTGGGCCTCTGGCCAGGTCTTCGTTTGAGGGAAGGTGGTAAGAGTGGGTGAATAAAATAGATTCAGGAAGGCAGCATTGTATTTTAGTTGTGTCCCCTCAAAGAACAGATAATCAGGGGAATTGTTTGTTTTTAAAAGAGTGTTTTCCACCAGAGAAGACTGTTCAGCTGAATATAGAAACTTAGCACTGAAATGTCAGTCTCACTGAGATTTTGTTTCACAAAAGGTTTTGACAGAAGCCTCTTGGTGTGATTGTCACCTTCCATTTAACTCCTTTGAAAGCAAAAGGGGATTTTCACTTCAACATAACTTTTGTTCAAAAACAAACAAAATGTTTGATTCTATAATATTCTGAAGGGTTTTTAAACAAGAACTTTAACATTTTTGTTTTTTTTTTTTTAATTGGAATAGTACATTTGGACCCAAATTTGTTTCTGCCAGGGAATTCATTTGATGACATTTCTTTTTGTGTGGATTATTTGCAGTCGTATGTTAAACAAATTTCAAAATGGAAATTTTTCCAAAAACCAAAAAAAAGGAATTTTCAGTTTTTTCATAGGTCCCATGTCGGGGGTTCTCTTCTCCCCAGGGATTCTGAGCCTGTTTTCTGTTTCAGGTGTACATATTGAATTTAACAAATCTCTTATCAAATGGTATTTCTCCCATTGTTTAGACTTCATATTATCTTTGGCACAACCTGACTATGAGAATGATCTTTAATTATTTGTAGAGGGCCATGTTCAGGTTTGATTGGATGAACTACATTATTTTAAATACTACTGGAACTGCCTGCTAAGAAATGGCTTTACCTCAGGGAAGGTGCACAGGAGCAGGGAAAGAGAAGGAAGGGCACAGGGGCTGAGTGACTTGGCTGGGACTGCACAGCAGTGAGGAGCGGACTTGGGAAGACGCCTGTGTCTATGGACCTGCAGGGAGGTACTACAGCGCTGCACTGCCTGTGTGTCAGCCCATCCCTGGTCTCGAGATCAGTGGTCAGCCTGGAGTAGAAGCAGGAGCATTTAGAAGCTGTCATTGCCCTTATAAGTCCATCTGTCGGTCTTATGAGATGGAGATGATTCTTTGCTAGATCTAGCACCTTTAGGTCTAGACTTAAAAAGGAGCAGCTTTGTGGGCTGTAATTAAGACTCTGGAAGAGACTTTTTTTCTGGTGATTCTCTCTGTTCACCCACAGCAGGTTAAATGAAGGGGTTAATAAGGTATTATTTCCCCACAAAAGCCCTGACGGTGCATTTCCTTGCAGCTTGCCTGCCAGGCTTGGCCTAGCTCTGTGGATCAAAGGCTGGTTATCACTAATATTGAGCTGTTGTAACCTCTGTCCCCTTTGATTAAAGTGGCGCTGTCGTGAATTTCTCAGTTAATCATGCCTTGGCTCGCAGGGTCAGCCTGCAACTTGGCAAGTTCAGAAAACTACAGCAGAGGAGAGAAAGGTAAAATGTATTATGCAAATGCAATTATGATTGAGTCCGACTCCATCCGGCCCAGCTCTCATGCTGCTGGACAGGCTGGAGGGAGCGGAATCAATAGCCTGTCCTTCGACAAGAGACTCTCCACAGGGAAAGGGAAATGGAAAAGGAGACTCTCCTTTCTTCTCTCCTGAGCTTCCCACACCACTGAGGAATGTAAGGTTCCCACATCACTATGAGGAATATAGGGTTTTGGGAGCCCTGAAGCCCCCAGTAGAGTGCAGTGTGTTCAGAGGAGAATGACCTCCCAGACATTTTCCATCCCTGGGAACTATGACTTACAGTACCTTGGACTACATTGAAATGAGAGCTCTGCCATTCAGTTCAGGACCACTAACTCTGCTTTCCACTCCACATCACTTCCCAGAGCCTCAGGATGAGAAGAATCAGCAGGCATCATGGCAATGTGGATCCAATTTTCAAAGCACACAGTAAGAGAGGCTGGTGTGTAAGTCATGAGGTATATGCATAGGGCTGAAGTTGAAGATTTGAGTCCCAGGAAGGCCACAGTGTGGAATGTGAAAATCAGCATAGGTGGCAGTGAAGTAGGTTAGTGAGCACAGCAAACTAACCCTGTTTTGGGGATGCTGATGGTTAGGACTGCTGAGTAGAAAGAAGAGGTCAGGAGAATAGAGTGTCATGAAAATCACTTTTTCCTGTTCCTGTATTTTGGTTTTGCTACCTGCTCTAGGGTGTGATGGCATTCCCTTGGCATAAGGAGGTGGAAATGATTGTTCCTCAGCACTCAAGATATGGGTTAGGTTTTTTCAGGAACGTACTCTATTCTTAGTAGCATTTCAGTTGCCCATTGAATTGATCTGTCAAGAGTTGGGTTATCTACAGGCATATGGTAAAGCCATATGTACATGCAGAGATTTGAATGGTGTAGAAATACCAGTATAAAGTACCAGTGAAGCATTTCTACTGTGGCTGAAAAACTGAGCTTAAAGCAAAACTTTCCTACAGAATCCAAGTGAAACAAGCAATAGTTATAACTCGGGTTTTGCCATTGTTACTGCATCTTCAGGTGTGTTTTTTCCAACCATCTCTTATCAAGGTTTAAATCTTAGCTAAAAGAGTTGCCTCATGAGAGGTGTGCAGCCTGGGAAAAGTCTGTGCAGAGACTTAGACCAACAGTTGGTGTGTCAGAGTGATTGAGCCAAGCTTACCAACAGCTCAGCAGTGCAGCCAGGAGCTGAACTGTGTACCCAGAGCTCCAGCTCCCATGTGCCAAAATTCTTGCTTCTCATGACCCTGGCTGACTTGAGCAGTGGTTCGCACATTTAGGAGGTTGTCTGCAGGCAAAGGGAATTTGCTGTTTCCACTGGCCTGGTAGAATCTTTCCTCGTCAGGCCACATTCTGTCAGGATCCCAAACTAATTTGCTAAGTCATCATATTGCTACCTACCTTCCTGCTTTTAGGAGCATGGGGTGTTTTCCTGCTGCTGCTGCTGAAACCTGTTGTGCATCTTGCCTGTGATGGTGAGAGGAGGGAGGGGAAGGAATGAGATGTTTCTGGGGAGACTGGTGTTCAGGAGTGCTGGTTAACATGGCACAGAGGGATGTTTTGGCTCCAGCTGTGCTGCAAAGCAGATCTGAACTGGTGAGCAGAGGTGAGGGGAGAAGGTAATGCAGAGCACCGAGCACAGGGGGGAGTGGGAGTGGGGAATGCTGTAGGAAGAATGAGTGCGGCAGGGCATTCTTGATCAAACCCACTAATTAACTGCTTGCTCTTCTTTTATTTACTTCCAACTTTCTATTTTTGCATCATTTGTTTCCCTGTTCAAGTGAAACAGCAAGGAACTTTTTAAAATTTAAATTCAGAAGTGTTGGAACTGAGCTCCTGCTGAGGAGAAAGTCCTGGAACTCTGCTCCTGATGGCTTTTGGGAATGGATGGCAGTGTTTCACTGTCTTGCCCCCTTCCAAAGGCAGTTACCATTCTGCTCTGTCTGGGCATGTGGCTCTCATTATGTTATCAAACCTCACAAGCATGGGAACAGAACCACAGTGCCTGCTGCTATTTGAAAGACCCCTGACTTGAATTTTAGTAGCTAACACATACAGACATCTTCCCATTGTGGGCTTTTCCTCACTTTGCATCTATCTTTCCCTTATGTGCTTCTCAATCTCTTTGCACTGTTTTGTTGTTTCAGATTCTTAACATATAATTATTCTATATTTTTTTTAGATGTTGAAAATACTGTCTGGATGGCTTAAAGGTGCAACGTGGTCTGTAGAAATTGGGGTTTTCTCCAGCTTCCGTTTTCCCATCTTCCATATCTCCATCTTATTTCTCGGTCAAGCCTCTAAGAAAATAAACTGGCATTATGCTGTGAGGATTGTCAAGGTTTGCTCAGGCCCAGCGTGAGTGACTTCTGTGATTCTGTCAGTCTGAGGACTAGTAGCTTCATTGTCCAGGAGATAGTCATGAAACACTACAGTGAGACTGCTCCTCTGTTCAGGATGCAGTAGGGCTGTGTAGGACAGGAGCTGCAACATGAACTTCCTCTCTGAACTGCAAACTAATGTATCTGTGACAGAAAGGGTGTGATGGGCCAGAACCAAAACTCTTAAGTCTCTGCATCTTACCCACACACATTATGTTTCCCCTGGCAAGAGTGAGAACCACTATCCCCAATGAACTTTCCAGCATCCTTTCTGTGATTTCCTTTGCAGGTCTGGATCACTCAATGTGTAAAAGAGGGCTCTCATGTCCTTTTGAAATCTGGGAAGCTGGGCATCTCTCATACTTCACTTAGTTTAAAAATCCCTAGCGGTGACATACAAAGCTCATCAGAGCAGGCTTCTTTGAAATACTTAGTGCCATATTTCTTCAGTCGTTAGGATCTGATCCATACACTGCTGGGTCCTCTAGTAGTGTTAATGTGATTGATTTGGCTGTACGTACAGGTAGGATTTTTGTTCAGTGTGCTGAAGCACTTGGTAGGGTTTTTAGGCACATAATCGTTTTATTCATCACAGGACATGTGGGAGAGTTAATCACGGGCAAACAGAAGTCCTGGTGGGATGGGTCTGTGACTCACATTGTTACAGACTCTTTAGGTGAGACACTTCTATGGACAGTCCTTGCCTGGGCCTGCTCTGATTTGCATTCAGATTTCCCCTGCAGCAGCCCAGTATCCCAAAGCTACAAAGGAGGGAAATACTAACCGCCTTTAACTTAGAGGTCTAATATAAAAGGTTATTCCTTATTTACCACAGTTAATTCTTTCAGTGGTGCTTGTCACAATAATACCTTGTTTCTCTCCCCGCACCTTTTATCATTCCTTCCTTCCTTCCTTCCCTTTTGCTGCTTCTTCCTGTTGCCTTTCTTATCCCTCCTTTCTTCCCCTTAGCCCTCTACTTCCCTGCGCGTTTGCTGCCTCTTGATTAAAATGTTGACTTTAACTTGGAATTAACCTGATTAATGTAATTGAAAGTAAAAGTCCGCTGCTCAGCACTTTGGGTGATGAGTGGAGATGGATTGAGAAAGAAAGCTTTCAGATTGAATACACTTCTCTGCTCTGGCTGTTAATTGCACCGTTTACTGGTACCTGACTCACTGACCGTCAGTGTTTAGTCCAGTTAATGATGATACACAGTCCATACTTTCCAGAGATAATTAAAAAACATTCCAGCAGACACTCTGCTGCAGAGAGCTTTCCTATCTGTTGCAGTCAGCAGGCCCCAGGGGTTAGGGGTTGTAGTATGTAGAGACAGAGAAGACTGTTTTCTGGGTGCAGAGTTGAGCTGGCCTCGGTTATGCAGGTGTTGTGAAGAGAAGAGGGATGGTAACTGCTTCTCATGTTGGCCTTAGTGTGTCTGTCTCTTGACTGCACAATGTCATGCATGGGTGAGCATGAGGGCTCTCTGGGGTTGAGGCCTGGGTTTGTGCTTCCAAAGCACTTTTGGCTAAGACAGAGGATTTTTAAGTGAAGTCATTTGAGCTCTTATCCATAAGGGTAACTCAGCACTGACATCAGTAAGAATTAGGCGTTTAAAGGCTTTGTGCATCTGGACATTGGTCTCTTGTGGCATACTTTTACATTTGCAAAATAGGAATGCTCAGACTTCCTTACAGATGGGGAACTCTCAAATGACTGTGGACAGAGATTTAGAGAAAGTGACTAAGCTGCCGTATCCTAGAGACTCCATACACTGAAGTGGTAGTAGAAAAAAATTTCTCCAAATACAAGAATCCATTTGGAAGCAGACTGGCAAGGGATTTATATTCCTGAAAGAAATATTTGGGCAAAACAGGCAATCTGTACCAATGGTACAACCATCGGTTAATATATTTGCTAATGAACAAAGAGAAGGGGAACTTGAGGCGTGACAAAGGTAGATATGCTGATCCAGCTCAGGAAAGGTGACAAAGAGCTTGAAGAACCTTACAGCAGTGAATGGGTAGGTAACAGAAAGAAGATTTACACCTAGAAGGAATCTTGAAATCATCTACTCTGCCCTCCTGTGTAAGAAATGTTGTACAGATGATGTTAAGAGAATAAGAATTCACTATTTCAGTTGGCACTTTGTTCCAAGCGCTGAAAATTAAAACTAGGGCTGTGGTTTTCATCTGAATTTGTTTGTGTTCTAACTTCCAGGCCACTGGTTCTGAAGTCTTTCTCTGCTAGATTAAAAAAGCTCTTTCATAGTTTATGGTTTTTTCCTATTCAGTTATGTCTGTTAGACTTGGTGCAAGATAGTGCACACCAAAAGCTATGATTTGCATTTCTTGTATGCCTTATGCTGTCAACTCAGGAAATAAAGCTAGGTGTCACTGTGACCAGCTCAACAAACAAGTACTCGGCATGGCCTTATCCCCCCCTCTTGTCCTGCTGCCATTTCCCTTTACACATGGGCTATGTGCAGTGACCTGACCTGACTATGAGCAATGTTGAAGCTCGGGGGAAGAGGACGAGATCTGAATGAGAAAAGTGGGGTTAGTGTCTATATTACAGTAGCAATGAAAGGCTCTCATGAGATCAGAGCCCTTGTCATGATAGGTTTTGTGTTTTGTTTTGTGTTGCTTGGGTTTTTGTTGTTTTGTTTTTAAAAGGCAAGAAAATTATTTCCCAGAGGCATTATAATCCAAACGGCCTGTAATTTGGGAAGACTGTATCCTCACACAGAGGGAATTCCAACCTGGATTTTGAACTCACAGTGGAGAGCAAAATGAGAACTGCAGCTCTCACCTTGTGCCCCTTAGTCCAGCACTGGTACTGGAAGAGCCTCCTGCATCTTGGGTAACTTTCAATTGGTATTGCTGTGCAGGAAAAGACTGAAATTGTGATTTCCCCTCCCCAACCACCCGCCTTCTCCCCTGTACTTTCTCCTGTTCCCAAGCGGCCGGGAGTCTGTACATAGCTGTGGTGTATTTCTATGTATTGAAATAAAATCTAAATAGTAATAATAGTAACAGTGAGGGGCTACCAGGCTCCTTTCCTCTGAGCAGGTACCTCCTCTATGGAGCTTTCAAGCATCTAAATCTGACCCATTCCAGACACAGTATCTGCTCAGACATTTGGTCAGGACACCTTGCAAAGCGGCCAAAATGCCAAGTCCGCTTCCCTAGCTGAAGGCACGGGATGGTTGTTTTGGGGGTTGGGTTTTTGGTGGTGGTTTTTTGTTTTGTTTTGTTTGTTTTTTTTTTCCTTGAGTAGAAATTGCAAATCTCTGCTAAACCCATTTTAAAAAAGCAGGGGAGGGAGGACTGGGCAAAAACTCGGAGTACAACTGAAGAGCTCTTCCTGCTCTTTTCCACAGCCCTTCCCTTTTCAAATTTTACTTTCTGTTCTGATACCTTCTTTAGCCTTTGTTTTGTACTCTTTTCTATGGTTATTCTGTCTTCTCTGATTCTTCTCCCTCTGCTTGTACAAGCCAGTAGATCCTTTATCTTTGTCCGTAGCTTCAGGCTGTCTTTATCAGATCTACCTCAAGGCCATCCCATGGCATATAGGAGTGCTGCTTCATTCAGCAGCAAAGAAACCCCATGACTCCAAAAGCAAAAGGTCTTTGGAAAGGGCCACATGAAGTCTTTGGTGCAGCTTGGTTTAACCACCCCCTAAGAATAGCAGTACTCAGACCCTTAAGGGCTAGGTAACCTTCCTCTAGTTTTTCAGTGGGATTTTTTCCTCAGACTAACAAGAAGAGGAACCATTTCTTCACACTGGGCTGGTTCCTGCCCTTGGCTGACCTGTACCTCTGTAAGTGGGACATAGATGCACTTGGGGACATAACTAGGGCCCTTGCGACCTGGCCTGCTGGCCGTTGGGTGAGTTCTCTAAGGGACATGGTCCTTTCTCTGTAGAGAGAAGCCCCACTGTGGATTGCCTTGGGCTTGACCTTGATGCTGCAGTGGGTATTTGACAGTGCTGAAGGTGCCTGGTGAGTGAGGCTCACAAGACAGAGTGCAGTGGGAGGATGCTGCAGGGGGACCAGTTGTGCTGGCACCTGCGAGGAGGCCAGCCTGCTCTTGTTTGCTATTCCCTGCACACACACAGGGAGCCTCGTGCACTAAGTGACATCAAGGCTCATTATTTTCATCAGATGCCACATTTGTAACCTGTTACCAAGTAAATTGTGATAAAATAGTCTGGAGCAGCCCAGAGTCTGACTCTCTGTGCTGAGGTGGCTGCTGCGAGCATAGCAGGCAGGTACAGAGCCTTGCAGGACTGCTGGTTCCAGCATCTCAATAGGAGAAGGGAGCTCCCACAGGTAGTAGAGGCTCTGGGTCAGAAGATGGTTATGATACATCTTTCTGGTAGACACTGTGTGCTCGGGATGAGATGAACTGCATCCTTCCAATGATCCCAGGAGGTAGGTCATTCACCTCCCTCTCTCTCCTTCTTGCTACTGGGGAAACTGAGACACGGGGAAAGAGAAGTGATCCACCCAGTGTCACGTAGTAAATCTACTGCTTCATTTCCTAGTTCTGCACCCAGTACTTGGAGCCAAGAACAGGTCCCTCATGAGTTACAATGGCAGGGTGAATAGCAGTGGACCCACAGTTTTTGTATTTCCTTTCCCTCATGTTGGAGCCCAGATGATGTGTGTGACTTGCAAGTGCAGAGGAAGGAAAAGAAAACAAAACACAACCCCCCCCCCCAAAAAAAAAAAAAAAAAAAAAAAAAGGCAAACCCAAGGCAGCTCATTGCTGGGGTTCAGTTTTGTGCCTTTGAAGATTCTGAGTCTGCCTCAGACATTCAGGTTTTTGGAGAAGACCTGTGTTGGTTTCCATACTAGGAGGTACCAACTCCATTTCAGTTGCCTTGTGCTTCCTTCCCAAGCCTCTCCCTGCCCCACATATACAGACAAATATGTTTGCCCTACTACATATTGTAAGGATGGATAAGCTGTTATCTTCAGTTTGCGTGTGGAGAAGCTAAGACATTTCTGCAAGGACTCTTCTGTGTCTTTGAGTTAGGAAGCTGAGAGCAGCAGTCTCTCCCCTGAGTTTCTAGTCTCTGTTTCTGACATACATGGAAGTACTTGCTGTGGTTTTAAGGACTAAATGGGACCTTTAGTGGGCATCAGATCTTCCAGTGCTGTGCATATATGTTATTGAGCTGCACCCCATAGCACACTTTATTTGGCCTCTAAATAAATATGTTTTTTACGGGAATAATAGATGCTGAAGAACAAATAGAAAGGTGCTTCACATGTGAGCAATATATGTTTATTGGTGGTGCTGCAGTGGAACGTGCTGGGGGTGGTTATAATGATGGTTGTAAATACAGAGTTTCTTAGGAATTTTAATGCATCAAAAAGTGTGATCGAGAACAAGAAGAGGTTTTGGGAAGTTTGAACAGAATTAAGTCATTTTAAGAGCAATGCAAATATTTTCCTTTTGAAAAATCAAGATGGTTATTAGAGCCTTTCTGTACTCTGATATCCTACAAATAGAAGAAAATATTGAAGTGAAAATGTTTTCATTAAAAGCACAAGCATTTATCAGAAAATAAGCTGATAGTATTCGCTTCTTGATTTTTAATTTAAAAATACCTCAGACACAGTGAGATGATGAAATACTTTATTGATGTGAAAGCTATACTGGGTGGGGCGGGAGTGCATGACCATGTTTTCTAACTTTAGCTATATGCATCTAGACTCTGGTTACCAGATGACTATCTCTTTCCTGCACCACTTCTTTAATGCTTACTGATCCCTTCTAAATATAATAGGTGTGCTTTACTCTCTGCCCCAAAGGTCTTACAATTTAAATCGGCAGTTCAGAAGAAATATCTCCCTATTTCAGGAAGCGGAGCATAGCAAGATCAGTGATTTTCTCAAGGTGACATAGAAAGTATAAGAAACCAGCACCGGCTCGTTCCACTGTCAGGATGAGAGCCATCCTCCCAGTTACCCTCATTTTGGGAGCACTCTGTGGTTCCTGAGTTCATCCACTTTACTGCCTCAGTGCCTTGAGGTGAGGAGGTAGCCACTGGCTAGGGACAGGGGTGGCTGGCCAGCTCTGCTGCAGCTGTCACTGCTCTTTGCTGACAGTTGCTGTAATCCATGGTGCCTGCTTTTATGGTGCTAATTAATCTTTTAATTAATGAAATCCTTCTACCTCATGTTCCTCCCCTTCCTTCCCTCTTTGCCTCTCTTCACCTTCCAGAGCTGAAACCTACAGTCCTCCTTGAGCAAGAGCTGATAAAATCTCCAGCCTTTAACCATCCCTGTGTACTCATCTGTGGCAGCGCTGGTGGCTCCATCTGCTTTTCTCCTTTGGTGCAGTAGCAGCTTGATCTTCATGGCCTGTTATTTTTGAAGCACACTTGATTTCTCAAAAGAAAAACAGCTAAGCGTTTTAGCACCCACTGCTTTCCTTCATAGGCTGCTACATGTCATTGCTGTTTATTCATGGCCTGAGTTTGCAAACACTGTTTATGTAATGATACTCCTTTGAATAGACTTAGGGGCTTGACTGGGACAACACATTCAGGGAGTATTGCTTGCCAGCATCTTTGCACTTCAGGACTGTTTATCTTCTTTAATTCCATCCCTTAACCCCTACTCCTAACCTGTTCTTAGGACACAGGGTATTATTCTTGTCCTTGTGTTATGACACTCGTCATTCCATGATCAGTAAACTGAGGAACGGAAAAGAGGCCTGGGATTAGAGGTCTGGATGTACCCAACCTGTCTACCTCCAGTCCAAGTTTTCACTTCTGGTATTCCTGAAAAATCAAGAACTAGAGCCCCACTGCACAAGCAATGCACAATACACAACAAAAATATACTCCTGGTCCTGAAGTACATTTAGCTCATCTTGGGACAAAGAACCCATTTCTCTATTCACAGATGTATGTCTCTGCTTGGCTGAAAGGTGACAGAAATTTCTAGGGAGCAGAGCCATCAGCATTACAAGGGGAAGTTTCCATACCTCTGTTCATTCAGCTGCTAATCGCTGCATATTCCTTCCCTTTGCGGAACCTGCCAGGTATGTTTTTCCAAGCAGTTTCTTTCCTTCTCTCCATATCTAAGTTTACAGTGCCTATCCTCCAGCTCCAGCGGCTGATTTACATACAAAAGGGTGATCGGCTGTGGGAAGAACAGTCTAGCAGACCAAATACTAAGTGACATTAAGTGGCATCTAAATGACATTACTTCGATTCTCTGCTGAGCTACAAGCTGCAATGTGACCACACACACAGTAATTAATTCCTATGCCTCAGCTTCCCAGCTGTAAACCAGGCATGGTTCTGTGTTCCTGGGGAGTCCTGCGTTAGTCTGAGGCCAAAGTAAGTAATGCCTGGGCAAAGCTGAGATAGTGTGGTGATGGCATCCATTCAAATGTGTCCTAAGTAAGCTGCTAGGAAGGCAGTTACTCTGAGAGAGAAGAATTGTATTGTGTCTTGTTTGTGTGGCAGAGGCATGCTTTTACATGACACAAGAACTGCATAGGGACCCTCAGGTTATATTAACTTCTGCTTTTATTCTGTTTGTCCTCATCCATTTGGGTCAGAACATACGCACCATCCAGTAGAAGGTTGATCTGCAGACTGGCTTCTTAGCAGAGTGAAGGTGCAGGCATACAAATCAATACAGGGAGATGTAGCAACATCAGAAAAGCTTTCATGGTCAGAGAGAAGAGCATACTTTAAAGAGGAAAGTGACTATGTCTCACTGGGCGCAGCTGCTCACACTAACACTGATTCTCACTCTCCTCATGATGGTGTAAATCCAGTATTGGTCTGTTAAAGTCAACATGAAAAAAACTATTTTTCAACATATGTTCTCCATGTACTCGAACAGAATAAAGTCATCAGTGTAGCATCAAGTCACTATTACAGCAGAAACTGTAAATGCTCTATGAAAGGCGTATACCTTGTAGCTTTAAAGAGCCAGATTCTTTCCTGGTTGGGCTGATGTAAATCACAGATGGTCTTGTTTGGGTCAGGGTGAACCCTGAGAGGCTGAAGATAGTCTGACTCAAGATGCAGAATTGTATGAAAAGGAAGGGAACTACAATGAGACCACAGAGGCTTAGTAAAAGCTCTTGTCATCTTCTCTCATGGCTGCATACAAAACACCTACCTCAACTTTGACTCTTTCCCAACCCAAAAATACCTTGCGTATATCCCTTGCAGTACCTTTACCTCTGGATTAGAGGCTTTTTCAGCCAAGTAGCAATGTGGACATACTGGCCTTTTTTCTCCAAAGAGCAATCTCATCCATCCTTGAAAAGAGACCTGTGGAGCAGCGTGTGCTCTCATGCCCCATCATGTTTCTCAAGTGGCAAATGAGTATCAGACACTGAGAGAGCTGTGGGGTCTCCACTGACACCAAACACGTCACTGAGCTGCCAGTACAATGAGAATTGAGGAGGGCTGCTGGTCTAGGATCAGATGTCAAGGAGATGTGGCTGAAGGGGAGAAGTGCCAGGAATACTGCTTCCCAGATGGCTCTGGAAACAGTTTATGCCTGTGTCCGTCTGCACTCAGATCAAAACCTCCCTGAATTATTCAGATGCTCTTTGAAAACTCTCATTATGCAGAAAGTGAAGGCAGCTTGGCTTTACCTGGTGGAAAACAAGCGCTCATAAGCTCCTGGGCCAAACCAAGGTTCCCCTGCTCACACAAAGACAGCAGCTCCTGCCACCTTTGTAGCAGCAGTTCTCTCTTGTTACACCAGCCTCTTGCAATACTGGCCTTGAACATGTGGAACTTTGGACCTTACAGGCTTCAGTAGGTACTTTGTGTCTAATGAGGCCCTTCCTTGCAGTCCTGTGCTGGTGTGTTGCTACTGCCTCCCCCCGTATTCTGGATACGTGGAAGTAGGTGCACTTAGGAATAACTTATGGCAAGCCCATCTGGATGGTATTGAGTGAATCCAGCTGTATCAGTGGTAAGAAGATTTGGTTCAGCCTAAAAGTCAAATAAGCTAGCACAACTTGAGACTTCCAGGACTATGGGGGCACTGAGTTGAGTGCTCTTTTGGTTGAGGTGATCAAAAAGAGCGTGACCAGCAGGTCGAGGGAGGTGATCCTGCCCCTCTACTCTGCTTTCGTGAGACCTCACTTGGAGTATTGTGTACAGTTCTGGTGTCCTCAACATAAGAAAGACGTGCAACTGTTGGAACAACTCCAAAGGAGGGCCATGAGGATGATCATGGGACTGGAGCACCTCCCGTATGGAGATAGGATGAGAAAGTTGGGGCTGTTCAG
>JANRGW010051730.1:12792-24857 GCA_024733675.1 Psilopsiagon aymara | reverse complement strand
TGGCAGTTAAAGCCATTCCCCTCTCCTGTCCCTCCATCCCTCGTCCAAAGCCCCTCTCCAGGTTTCCTGCAGCCCCTGTGGGCACTGGAGCTGCTCTGAGGTTCCCTTGAGCCCTCTCTTCTCCGGGCTGAACAAAAATGTGAAAGATTTTCTCTTTTCAAAGTGCACTTTGAGCTTTTCACTTGGCATTTGTGGAAACGACTGAACAAGTTATGGGGCAGGGCAAGGGTTGGCTTTCCGAGATGAGATGAGCAGACGCAGTTCCCAGCCCCGGGAGCCTTTGCACAGGGTCCTGGTTGTGGAACCTTTGTACTGTCCTTTTAACAAAGTAGGAAGATAATTAAATTTTGCAGTGTGGTTATACCTCAGTAAATATTGTCTATAAAAATCAATTGGCATTTACTGTACTTAATGTATAATAACGATTCTTATAAATCTAAATTATCCCTATAAATCTAAATTAAATGCCTCGGTTTAAATGTATTTAGGACATTTAATTAATAAGTGTTACCAAATAACCATTACTAATCTGTTTACTTCAAGCCTGATTTCCATTTCCAAAGGATTTATTTCTCAGCAGTGTGTGTGGGAGGGTAAAAGTGAATGTATGTGAAAGGGGTTTGAAAAGCTGCTGCAGGTACAAGGAATACTCACAGATTGCCCAAGAAATTCCTTCTTCTTTTCCCCCCTCCAGATGTGCTGGAGCCAGACCTTTGCAAAGGAAAAGCTCCATTCTGACCCATCTGTAACTGCTCAAAAAGTCCTGAAGTCTGGAACATCCTGCTCTGGCATTTTCCCCATGGCAAGCTCTGCCTTGATCTCCAGGTTCATTTTCCAATTCAAATCTTAACTTAGAGAAAACAAGGAAGGAGGAAAAGGTCAAAATCCCAAAGAATAGACTGAAACGGAATCTTTGGGTCCAACATAAACCCCATATGGATGTGCCATTTGTGAAGAACACAGCTTTACTTTTCTTCCCTTTAAGTTGTTTTAAACCTGCCCTTCACCGAGGTCTAAAGGGCAAAGCGGCTCATTTAAGATCCATCCCGGAGCCTGGGATGGGCCAGGATTTGAGCTCCTCCATGTACAGTTGGGCTCAGCTGGTTTAGGTAGAAACCCCCCAGATTCTGGTCAAGCTGGACTATGTGATGAGCTCGTGCTGAGTTCATCCACTCCAGCTCACTGCGCCCCTTCCCTCACTTCAAATTCCCTCCTCAAACCACTGCGATGCTTGATTTTGAAATGGGATTTTATTATCCATTTGCTCAAGCGGAAGGATTTCTGTTTCAGTTTCTTCTTGCTAAAAAAGCTGGAGAAAACCCAATTTGCCTCAAGCCGACCCCCAAATATTTCACATCAGCCACAAGCACAACTGCCCAGCAGCTCCTTTGGAAAGCCCCAGCTGGACTTGCACCAATGGATTAGTCCTTCCTCCCACCCACAATTAACACCCATGGACTTTGCTCACAGCAAGCCAGAGGGTCAAATTCAGAGGACATGGAGCGTGGTGTAATTCTGTTGAACCAAAATACTGCATCTACTCCAGTGATTAATTTAGCTAAAACCATGTAATTATGGGCAATAAAAACGGGTTCCTTCTGCTGCTGGGAGCCAGCTGAGGCTGTTTCCCTGTATAACAGCAATACCAGGCCCAGCAGCAATCCCAACCCAGTCCATACTGCCTTAAAGCATCAGCCTTAAACCTATTCAGTGCCCCATAAGCTACAATGGGATGATCACAGAGCCATGCAAAGGGAGATGTGGGTACCAGAGTGAGCTGTGGGTATCCTCCTTGGTAGGTTGAAGAGATAAGTCGAAGCTCATTAAATTCACTCCTTTGCACAGGGTTTATGTACTAACTAAGCCAGAGCTGAAGCTTAGAGTCAGACATTCAGTTACGATCATTCTAGTGTGTTTTAATTAGTTAATGACTGGAACAAGCTGGTTTTCCGTTGCCTCTGTAGGCAGGGTGACTCCTTCCAGGCGCACTCCTGCTGTCTGACCGTGCAGACAGCAACCGCTTTCCTGGTGGGAGACACCCCGACAGCCACAGGCAATTCCCACCTCCCTCCTGTACCACTGCAGCTCCAACCCAGCTCATACCGATGGATGCTGCTTTGCCCTTTCACACCAAGTCCCAAATGCAGCACGAACACGGGCTGGGGGAGACTGCATGAGAAGAGGAGGACGTGGAGGGTTGGTGGACAAGAAGCTCCCCATGACCCGGCTTCAGTGTGTGCCTGAGCCCAGAATCCCCCATGTGCTGGGTGCACCCCCACAGCGTGAGCAGCAGCTCAGGGAGGGGACTCTCCTCCTCTGCTGCACTTCGGTGCTTGGAGCACCCTCCACCTTGGAGTGGAAGGTGTCCCTGTCCATGGTGGGGGGATGGAAGTGGGTGAGCTTTAAGGTCTTTTCCAACTAAAACCAGCCTGGGATTCTATCATTCCTTGAAATGGGATCAATGCTACAGCCCAAAGTCCTGCAATTCCCTTTTCCAAGCCACTGTCAGCAGAAAGATAACTTCAGGATTGCAGCACATTCAGCTCCCAAAGGGCATTTTTAGCCACCGTTAAATTCCCTATGGAAGAGTGATACAAAGGAAAATACCTTCTAGGAAGATGAGGTATTTCATAGGCCGTCTGTCCTCTCCTACTTGATTCAGACTGAGCTTGGCAGATGGAAGCAAGCCCAATCCTAAAGAGGGAAAAGAGGCTGAGAGAATACTTTGAGAGGCAGCCTGGCATCTCCGCTTTAACAACTGCTCATCTCTTGGAGTGACGTTTGACTTCATCTGTCTAACGAGGCTGATGGTCTCTCGGTGTGTTTCTTCTGATTGGGCTAATTTATTTGTTTTCATGCTAAGTTTTATTGCTTATTGATTTCCCAAGTCATTCCCAACCTATGTCAGCTTTTATCTGCTCCAAGTAATAGAAATCATTCTGCTGAAGATACACCGTGTAAAATCTCATTGCAGCCAGACTCAACTCTACCAATACTGTTAACTACTGTGATAACAATCCTTCTAGATGACAAACTCAGACCTATTGTCCCTCCCCAATCCCCACTATAAGGTATCCAAGTACTCAATGAGGGCATAAATCACACGCCAAGGACAAGGAGTGAGTAGCATCCAAGCTGTCACTTCCAGAAAGGCCAACTCTAGATTCCCCCAGCAGTCTGAAGAAACATGACAGACTCTTCATGCCATGATCCTGCTCAGATTGCTCCAACATCATTTTTAATGGTTTCCAATTATTTCAACCTGATTGGAACCGAAAAAGCCAACTAACAACAAATCCAACTCCACTGAGAGGAATGAGTGTGTCCTTCATGGGTTGCTTATCACAGCTTCAGGTCACTTTGTGCTTTTCCAGCATGAGATGCTATGACTGCCAATTGAGAAACTGCTCTTAGTAACTATTTCCAGGAAGCAGCTCTCGGAGCCCTGCATCTCTGTGCAAGGCAGACCACGTAGCTCCTTAGAGAGATGCTAGAGCCCAACCTCTACAGCCTGTTCTCTGTGGAAGATGAGATGTGCCTCTCACTTGACCAACAGGACACCATCCTTTCTGCATGATGGGTCTGCTTCTGGGCCCAAAATCAAACATGCAGCTGTTACTCACCATAAAGCATGCCCTCCTGCTGCTGTTGGCATGCTGGCAGCCAAACAAAGGGTAAGACCATGCTACTTCTTTCCTCTTCTAGCCCTGGTTATACACTGAGCTTTAACGTCTATGCACTCCTGTGGCTGGTGGGGCCCAACGCATACTCTCAGCACCCACCACCCCTTTCACAATGCTACTGTTCTTATCTGCACAACAATCTGCTATTGGAGCTGAAACTTAAACTTCCAGTCCAGATGAACCAAAGTCACAAAGATGATGTCTGATCTATGTCAAAGATGATGTCTGATCTATGCTGGCTTAATGGGGACAGTGAGTGCCAGCAGAATAAACAGCCCCTGCCTTTCTGCTGGGGTGCTGATGGGACAGCATTCCTGCAGCTGGGAATGAGGTGGAGATTGAGGGATGCAGAAGAGGATATAAGGGAAGACTTTTATTCTGGTCAGCACTGGTCAGATCCTCTCAAAGGTGGTAACAGGAGAGAGGCTGCAAGGAAGACCCACTGCTCCATAGAATCATCATAGAAACCTAGACTTGGTTTAGGTTGGAAGAGACCTTAAAGCTCATCCAGTTCCAACCCCTGGCACAGCACTGGAGCTGCTCTGAGGTCTCCCCTTCAGGAGCCTTCTCTTCTCCCGGCAGACCCAGCCCAGCTCTCAGCCTGGCTCCAGAGCAGAGCTGCAGGAACCAGCATCCCCATGGATGCATCCCCCTGCAGCATCCCCATGGCCTCCTCCGGACTCATCCAACAGCTCCATGTCCCTCTGGTGCTGTTGCCCCAGAGCTGGATCAGGACTGCAGCGGGGGGTCTAATCTCCATCTCATCCCTCTTCTCCTCTGTTCACCAAGCACGGCCGAAACCCACCCTTTCCACCCCGATGGAACAGCAGGTCCTGTGTTGAGCTCTGAACGCAGCCTGGCACTGAGCATCCTGCCCAGGCTGGGAAGTGCTGAAGCTGCACCACTGGAATGGCATGGCATGTGTAGGGAGGAGGAGGAAGGAGGAGGGAGGCAAAGGGAAGAGAGGAAGCGTCTCAATTTAGATAGAAATAATGCAGCTTAATTGTAGCAGCAGCTGCAGTGCGAGGCGGAGCGAGGTGAGTCCTAAATACTACACTTGGCAGCTGTCTGCTCTGCTGAGCATGTTGATGGGAGAAGATTCCTTCCAGCACAGAGGTTGGGATAGGGAAGGGTGAAGGATGCCATCCTCACACCCACTGCCATAGCGGCTGAGATTGGAGAGGGGAGGCACATGTTGCTCAAGAGCATCAGGTGGGATTCCACTCCAAAAGGAAGGGTGACAAAGGAACAGCACTATGTGCTCCGGATGAGAGCAGGAGGCAAAAGGCGGGAGAAGAAAGACATAGGTAGGAATGGAGTCCAGTCCAAACCCTGCGAGAAAGGAGGGGAACTGGTAGGGGGTGAGACGTGCCAGCCACATCCCAGTTTGAGGTTCCCGACCTTCCCACAGCCCTCACCCCTGCAGTCGGCTTCTGCCCCCAGCAGTTCATGCTTCCAGCTCCAGAGCTGTCCAAGTTACCTTCTGGTTGCTGAGGGCCTCTGATGGGATACGACCTTGGGGACTTCTGCTTAGCAAAGATTAATGCATACAGCTTAATGCATCCTCTTCTCCTGTCAGTTTTTATCCTCTTCCAACACTTAGCAAGGGGAAGGGCAAACGCGATTGGGATGGTTTCCATTTCCATAAGAAGAACTGAGCTTGACGTTTTTCATTAGCAGTAAGGCCCCTTTCACTATTTAGGTTATGGAGAAGGTCTTGAAAACAAAGCAAAAATAACATACATCTGCTTTAAAACTCTTTCACACTGTCAGAGAGATTCCACGTAAGTGCAAAGAAAACCCTTCCTGCTCCCATTCCTCAGCTCAGCACCACGCAATGATGCTGAAATGGTTGATTAGCTGCCATCCCACACTTAAATGTTACAAGCCTTTATTATTTATTTCTTGGGCAGAGAATTACCACTATGTGCTATTTTTATTTTACAGATCTGAAACTACTTAAAAAGCTTTCCATCAAAGATGTACAGTGGTGCTGACAGAACACAGCAGAGTTTGCACTGGGGAAAGCCATCATTAATTATCAGACTGTAAGTAGCACTGATAGTGCAAGCATTTGATTTTGATTTAATGTCTAAATAAGCTCACTTACAATGGCAAAGTGCTTCTTGTTTAATTGAAAAGCACTAAGTTTTCGGTCTCCCCTTCTCGTTTTTCATTCTGGCCATGATCCAGGTGCAGAAATAGAAAGAAACATGAACAGAATGCAGAAAGTCAGTGAGAGAAAGCATCAGAGCCACAGGAGCCTGCTGAGCCTTCTGCCAACACCACCGCTGAGCCGCTTGCACCATCTTGTCTCTTCAAGGCTACCCTTGCCCTTCAGCTTCCCTGCCATTCTAGCCTGGTGCCTGTCCTTCCTTCCATCCATCTATATATCCATTCATCCATCCATCCATCCACCCACCCATCCACCCATCCCTTCTATTTCCATGTCTCCCCTTACATCACACTTTCTGCAATCACGTCGCCATACTTTCCTCCCATCCTCTCCCCAAAACGGGGTTTTCATCTTCATACAAAGACAACTACATTGCTCTACAATGCACTCTGCAGCCCTGAGGAGGAGGAAAGGCCCTGGAGACCCTCACCTCGCCCGTTGTGCAGGGGTGCCACATCCTTGTGCAGCCTAACAGCATGAGCTGGTATCTGTAGTGCTGCCAAACACTCACTCCCTGCCAAGGTCACAGTGGGATGACAGTGACGAGGAGCCAGCATGGCAATGGGTGCCATCCCCATCACTTCCCGGCAGCTGGCTTTAAACAGGGGCATCCACTTGCCAGGGAGAGAGGCATGGATCAGGTAGGAATGGCCGTGGTGGACGCTGCGTCTGCCCTTCATCTCTGCTTGGCGTCTCAGGTCCGTGCAGATGCTGCCCAAACGGCAGCAGAAGCTGCTGAACCATTAGTGCTGATGAGGTCTGGGATTTGTGTGCAATAGCTGCCATCTCCAGCTGGGATACACCATAAGCCCATTGGTCACTTCACTAACAGGGATTCAGAAACCAGACTCTCACTCTGCCTCTTTAGGCAGATAAAAACCTGTCTGCAGCATTCGAGCCAGCCCAGATGATGCTGGGTAGCTCAAGGGTGGGAGTTCCATCCATGTCCATGCTCAGACACTGCAAAAGGCAGAGTGCAAATGGAGGTGACAGTTTCATGGGAAGCAGTGAACTGGCATGACAGCTCTTCTCCACTGCCCAAATGGTACACTCATAACTGATTTTCCACTTGAGGTGCCGTCTACAGGTGTTAATGAACTAACCCTCATGACAGCTCTCTGAAGCAAGGGGGCTGTGCACAGGGACAATCACGGATTCACAAACACCTTTGTGTTGGAAGGGACCTTAAAGCTCATCCACTTCCAACCCCCGCCACAGGCAGGGACACCTTCCGCTGGAGCAGCTTGCTCCAAGCCCCATCTTCCAAAGAGTTCACCTCAATCTCCCCTCTGGCAGGTTAAAGCCATTCCTCTTGTCCTGTCCCTACAGGTCCATTCCAAAGCCCCTCTCCAGAAGATGCAGCTCAGGCTTGTCTGAGCTCCCAGGTGAAGTCTCCACCAGGCAGCAGAGCCACATGCATCACGTTCTCCTTGTGGGCTGGTGCGTGTGTGCTGGTGTGTGCTTGCACATGGGTGGCTTTGTTCACATGAAAAAGCTTCCATGGCTCAAACAACTGCCAACAGTTAGTGCATTGCTGCTTGAAACAGCAAAGGTGACGAGAAAAATACACCTCGATTTTAAATGAAATTAGGTGAGAGAGGTAAACTGAGGCACAGAGTCAGCACAGTAAGATCTTAAAGCCTGAAGTGACTGAAGGACCATGAAAGCTGAAGTGGCGCACACCAGACAGTTCCACCCAGCTGCAGACTAATGTCTTCGCTAAATGACTTTAAACCTAATGACATGCGACATGCAAAGATCAGGCTGATCAGTATGGCAGAAAGACAGTGATAATGACGGCTTAACCGCACAAGGACCCAGTGCCACCCAGCACAACTACGACTTTGGATGGGCAGGGATGCAAGGGCAGAGCAGATCTGCAGCCTTGCCAACAGGCACAAGTTGGTTTGGCTATTTAGGAAGAAATAATAGTGGCAGTGTGTCTAGACAGGGGTTGCACTGACTGAAGAAGACTGAGACATTGGAAAAGTTACCATTTCAAGATGAAACCACAGATTTCTATCTCAGCTTTCGTTTGCTCCTTAGTGTATGATTGTGAATATCCGACAAGCAGCAAAGCTCCAAACTGAGGCAGTTTGGTTATTGAAAGTGCTAGTTTGACTTGCTGACTAACAAACCCTGAGTTCTGACAATGGCTGCCCAATTCCTTCCTCTAAAGCCATCTGGAAGGTGAAGTGGAAATGTTGAGGCCAAGAAACCAAAGTGCAGCCAGAAGCATCTGCAGTTACAGATAAAGAACGTGGAGAGTGGTGAACACTGATCTGAATGACACCATCCTGGCAGATTCCCGCACTTAAACCCAGGAAGGAAACAAGTGCTCTTTTCAAACACACGTGAGATGCTGAGATGGACCTGGAGCAGGCGAGGCTGGAAGAACCTTTCTGACAGTCTACAGGTTACACACTCAAAGAGACTCACATGCACACCCCGGACTTGAAGGGCAGAGTCCTGGGCTCCCTGCTGCTCACCTCCCCGGGCTGCGTTCCCTCTGGCAATGAGCTGAGCATTGCAGCAGTGTGAGGAGAGCAGCTGCTAACAGTGCTCTGAAAAGCTGCTTTGGAAGCCCAGGCTGATGCTGATTCCTGCAATCCTGTTTGCTCATCTCCCTGTTACTCGGTATTTATTGACTGGGGTGGGGAGCCGCAACCATCTGCCATAGAGCCCTTTTTCTCCTAGAGAACAGGCATCCATCACGATGTCACCGCATCTCCTCCAAGAACAGACAGCGGCTGAGCTGGGAAGCAGTGCCAGTTCCCAAGATCAGATGGATTGGATGGGGAGCAGGGCAGAGCAAGGCAAGCAGGAGCACACACAAACCTGGGGAGGAGGCCCCTAAATGCCGCTTGACCCAGGGCACCCAACCCAACAGATCAGTAAGGAGGGGGCAAGCATGGGGCAAAAGAGGGGGGAGTGAGCAAGCGGCTGCATGGACCTGAGTTACCAGCAGGGCTTAAATCACAATAGCGTGGGAGAAAGCAAAGACCTGTTTGAATAAGTGGTTTCCGAGCTCTTTGGTAATGCTGCATGATTTCAAACAGGAAATAAAAGATTGTGTTTAACCTTTTTTTATCTAAAAACCTTTTCTTTGGGAAATTGGAGGAAAAAACCACCCTGAATTGCAGACCCAAGGGAAAGTTCTATTTCCAGCTTGAGCGGTCTCTAAAGTGATCATAAAAATAATGGTGCATTCTAAGCAAGGCTGCTTCAGACTGGGAAATGGAAAAGGTTCATTTTAGCCCTTTCCAAGAGGCCACATCTAATTCCTCCTGCGCACAGCCAGCAAGTGCCAGCTACCGAGGAGACGAGGGAAAAGTCTGCGAAGGATTTCAATCAGGTTTTGCAGGGAAAAAAAGGTTTTACTCCATCAAATCATCGCAGAACAACCTGTCATGTCCCTGCAGAGGCAGAGCTGCTGCGATGTGCCACGGTACAGGACTCTACCTCCACCTCATGTCAAGACATGTGGCTGATCTACTTATGGGAGATGGAGATCAAGCTTGCCTTTCCCAGCCACATTCCTGAAGCTGCCACTGAGCCCATTTCCCTGTGGGATGGGAAGGATTTTGTGCTCAGCAATAGAGGAGAACTGAGGCAATGAGAGGCAACCAGCAGCTTTTCTGGGGCATCTTCCTCCTCCTTAATATAATGTAAAACACAGTGTCATTATTTTCCTTTAATAAAGTGGAACAAACTTAAGATGCTTAAACACTGATTAAAGGCTTTGATCTCTGAAAGTGCGATTAGTGTCCTTCTGTCGAGGAAAGTCACTTTGAGAAATGCATGTGCTGATTCCGCATAATCCCCCCATTAATTCTGTGTCAGATATTGTGGTTACTGGAAGCACATGACAAACCTTTTCTTCTTCCTTTCCCCCCACCCCCTCCTGAACTGTTTGGGACCCTGCAGCTTGCCCCAGCCCTGCTGTTCCTCCCCTTCCCCTTATCCTCTTGGTTAGAGACAGAGAGGGAAGGAGGTGGCAATCAACAGCCCTGACTGTGAGATGTAGGGAGCTGAGCTCAGTGACATGTAACAGCCCAGAGGCTGCAACAGCTCCTCTGGAGCCTCCTAAAACTGGTTGTCTCACGGCTGGGCAGAGGAAAGGGAGGGCAGCACCAAGCACGTAGCTTCAGGTCTGGGGTTTTGTAGAGTAACAGAGCCCAGAGTGGTTTGGGTTGAAGGGAACTTAAAGCTCCTCCAGCTCCAACCCCTGTCACGGGCAGTGACACCTTCCATTGGAGCAGCTTGCTTCAAGCCCCATCCAACCTGGCCTTCAATGAGGATGGGGCAGTCACAGCTTCTCTGGGCACCCTGTGCCAGTGCCTCAGCACCCTCACAGGGAAGAGCTTCTGCCCAAGAGCTCATCTCATCTCCCCTCTGGCAGTTAAAGCCATTCCCCTCTCCTGTCCCTCCATCCCTTGTCCAAAGCCCCTCTCCAGGTTTCTTGTAGCCCCTTCAGGCACTGGAGCTGCCCTAAGGCTGAACACATAACAGCAAACAAATGCTGGGATAGGCAGAACAAAAGCACTAAGTGCTTACACCAGGGTTTTCTTTGCTCACATCAGGATGTGCACTGTACAGACACCTCCACAAACTCTCGCTCCAAGACACAGCTGCCAGTTTGCTGGGAGCTCCAGCTCATTTTGGCACCAGCATCTCTATGCAGGGCTTGGTCAGCTTCAGACCTGCCCAGGCGAGCAGCCACCAGCGAAGTGCTGAGCTGATGGTGCAGTGAGGAGCGGCCTGAAATGAGCTATGACCTGGATGTGAGCAAACAGCATAGCCACCAACACTGGCAAGTGGCCTCAGCAGCAGCAGCTCTCTTTGGATTCACTCTTCGTATGCACCACAACCATCTTAATCCAGGAGATGGGTAACTAGAAACCTAAAGTCACCTGGAACAGACCCCAAAATCACAGCACCCCAAAGGCCTGGCCCAGCTCATCCTCTGGATTCTGGGCTTTGTAGACATTTTCATGCAGTTAAAACATTTGCATTTGGGATCAAACCAGCTTCGTTTCAGTTTGCTAAGTAAGAACTGCGCTGGATAAAGCACGCACAGAAAGCTGTCCCTACATCTGACAGAAGATAAGAACTAAATGAATTCCAAGATTTATCTCGCTGCAGCAAGCTCCCTGTGGCACACAGAACATCTGGGTTTATTGTTCCACATCACATAAGAGAAATATATTCTACTCTTTATTTCAGATGTGAAGAGTCCTTCAGCAGGAAGCAAACCCTCCATTGTAGCCTATGGTGAGCATGGAGTCATGGGGCTCTTGTTCTGGGGGTTTTGCTGATGATTCCCTATAAAAACAGAGGAAAACCAAAAACCAAAAAGGGGGTTTAGAAGTGCCTTTCCCCCTGTGAGAGAGGAATGGTCTCTGAGCAGAGGTGTCCTGGGCTGCTGCCCAAAGCCAGGGCAGGAGGCAAAGGTCCATGGTGACCTCAGCAGAGCAAGTTTCTGTATAGGAACTATGCTGAAGTATATGCTATAATATATATATTTTATATATCTATATCCCTACCTTGTAACAGCCCTGACTAAGGAGTCCACCTCCCTTTGTGTCTTCTGCTGTTCGTAAGAGACTAATGAGGGCATTTTCCCATGATTGCCTCACTTACATGTGCTCTCTCGCTCTCTCTCCACGCTGAGTAGCTAATGGTAGCAAGATTTAATAGTGTGATATCACTTTAATGTGAACACCATAAATAAAGCTCTTATAACTCCGTAATTACGTCGGCATTGCACTTATTCACCATTCATCTGCATACAGAGCTCTGCACAGTGACAGGGCGATTTCAAAGGTTTTTCCATACTACAAACTAAAACCTGGGTTACAAAGTGGAGCAGGAAAGAAAGGGAGAGAGGGAGGAAAGGAGGTTTGAAACCTTGGCTCCAGACCTGCACATCTCCTGGGTATTCAGTGCACAATCCAGAAGCAATCCCGAAGTTGTGATGCTACATTAAAGGCAGCTTGGGTCTGGGATTTCATTCTAGGAGGTAGAATCCCAGACTAGTTTGGGATGAAGAGACCTTAATGCTCATCCAATTCTAACCCCTGCCATGGGCAGGGACACCTTCCACTGGAGCAGGGTGCTTCGAGCCCCATCCAACCTGGCCTTGAGCACTGCAGGGATGGGGCAGCCACAGCTTCTCTGGGCACCCTGTGCCAGCGCTCAGCACC
>JANRGW010051729.1:7137-27364 GCA_024733675.1 Psilopsiagon aymara | reverse complement strand
GTTCAGCCTGGAGAAGAGAAGGCTGCATGGAGATCTCATAGCAGCCTTCCAGTATCTGAAGGGGGCCTATAGGGATGTTGGGGAGGGACTCTTCATTAGGGACTGTAAGTGAGAGGACAAGGGGTAATGGGTTCAAACTTAAACGGGAAGTTTAGATTGGATATGAGGAAGAAGTTCTTTACTGTAAGGGTGATAAGGCACTGTAATGGGTTGCCCAGGGAAGTTGTGAATGCTCCATCCCTGGCGGTGTGTAAGGCCAGGTTGGACAGAGCCCTGGGTGATATGGTTTAGTGGGAGGTGACCCTGCCCATAGCAAGGGGGTTGGAACTGTCGTAAGGAACTGATCTTAAGGTCCTTTCCAACCCTAACTATTCTATGATTCTAAGTACATGACCCTGATGCTGGAAGATAATCATAATGTGTATACGAGGAAAGGAATACTGGCACACAAACGGAGGG
The DNA here is from genome assembly GCA_024733675.1 of Psilopsiagon aymara. Taxonomy (NCBI): domain Eukaryota; kingdom Metazoa; phylum Chordata; class Aves; order Psittaciformes; family Psittacidae; genus Psilopsiagon; species Psilopsiagon aymara. Next base: position 26,905 of record JANRGW010051729.1, on the reverse strand, counting down.
GAAACCAAGAATATACTGGGATGTCCCAGGTCCTCAGTATCTGAAATCTCATCTTTGTGGTAGAAGTGTCTGTACAGTTTTACTGTGATTGTAAATAGGACACTTCATGAGTCTCCTGAAGTCTCACACTTACACCCACATAATGTAACATCAGGGCTGAGGTTTTCATCCACCCTCCATGTCTCTGCCACTCAGGACAGCAGAGTGACTAATCATAGCAGCAAACTGCCACCCCTGCTGCACACACAGCTGCATATGACATCTCCATTTCTACTAGAGGTTTCTAGGCTACTATTTTCTACTGTGGGTTGGTTTGCAGCTCAGGAGTGGGATCCAGTGAGAAGAAGCAGGGCCATTGCAAGTCAAGCAGGAGGAACACCCTGCTGTGAAAACCTGAGGGTTTCAGGTTCCATTGTGTACAGCAAAACACTGCATCTCTTACAATCCAAAGAGTCAAATCAGCAAACATGTATTCTTGATTGTTACTACAGTAACGTCAAACTGACCAGTCATGGTAAATAGGCACCACAGCCAATAATATATTCTTTAAATACATCCACAATAAGTAAATAAAATACAATCCAAACAAACCAGGAAGAGGCACAGGTTTACACAAAAACAAAATCATGCAATTAGGTTTATCACTGCTTTTAATTGCATTTAGTTCTGAGCTTTTCTGTCATTTTTCTTCTGAAACGTAGGCAAGGATGTCAAGAGTCTAGCTTTAGGAAAATGGAAACTAAAAGCTTCATCTCCTGGCATGCTCCGCACAACACTTCATGGGGTTCTGGTTTTGGTTGTTCTTTGTTGGTTTAGTTGTTATTTGACAATCTCAGAAACACTCATAAGCACTTCTGTAATTTTTATACCAACACTGAGCTACTACAGATCTCAATCATAAAGAAAGCACAAATTACTCAACCTCTCAAGGAACTTTTTTTCAGCCTGTGCTATATGAAACAACACTTCTGCAGCCTCTGGGCCTCACTCTGCTCCTGACATAAAAGTTTCACCATGAACCCATCTTTCAGGGGACTTGAATGTGGTCAGATATTATGTTCTATTTGAATACATATCTTAGAGAGAAGAATTTTCTAACTACCCACATGTGAAACCTAACAGTAAGTGGACTTGAAGCAGTAAATTACAAATCTAGAGTGGTCACAAGCACAGGGGAACCAAAAAGGAAGATTCAGAAACCCAGGAGGGGTTGGCATCCTATATGTGTTTGGGCAGGGAACACTGTATCACATGCACAACAAGCCCGTGCGCTGCTCTGCCTGGGCAGCAAGCCCATGATGTTTGGCACTGGCCTGGCATATGCTGGCAGCCGAGCCACCCTCAAGAAAAGGCTGTTGGTTTCCAAATTTCAGCTCAGCCCTACCTCAGTTCAGTATTACCTGCTCGCTTCCTGAAAAGTGACACAAACAAACTCTCATCTATCAAGGATGAAGCATGAAGCTGAAGGAACAGAACAAGAAATATCAGACCATGGAAAAAGACAAAACTTCGAGGAATTCACAGGTATGCAGCTACTGGGAAGATGCCGCCCACAATGAACAAAAGCCTGATCAGTCCTAAAAATCTAAGAACTGAACATTAACCTACATGTGGAATTATTTTGGAATAGATGACAAACTTAAATCTATGTTAAACTGAGTTCACTTGTAATGAGAGGCAAGCCCTATCCCATGTATTACTGAACATCATTTACTGTCAACTGGCACACCATCTATTCCCCCCTCCCCTCCCAACACACAAATTCTCTATTTCACCCCATCTCTAAATATCTCATGGCATGTTCTGCAGCACCAAAGATGAGCTCTTGAAAAATTCTGTTTAGCATGCACACATTATACAATGCATGGAGCACTGAGGATGCACAAGACACATAAAACCGTAAGGCCAACTGCCTTGCTTGAGCTCCTGAAAGTGCACGTGTACAGCATCCCTGGCAAACTTTCAAACATACATGACACAGAAAAAAACTGGGTTTAAACTTTCAGGATGATTTACTGTAGAGCAGGTTAAACTCAACGACTTACAGTAACAATTGCCACCTCTTATCTTCAAAGTAAAAATGAAAGAGAGAAAAAAAATTAGAGAGCTATAATAAACTGTTAACTGCAGAACGCACGTAGGGTCTTTCTGGGGTATGAACTTCTCTGGAATGTTTTTCCCTTATCTCTTGGGAAATGGCACTACAGAGGACTTCAAATGGAACTGCCAAGTTTCAGAAGCTATTTTGTCCAAACAGGCCAATTGGACTGGAACTTGCATGAAAAAAAAGGGACTTGCAGCCTTACTGCAGAGCACAGCTCCATAGGGAGCTGGGAAATTTGCCTCAAACAAAATCCACTGGCATATTGTCATTATCTGGCCACCTCCAATGATTTAGGGGCTCCCTGCACTGTATAACAATCAATCAATTACCCTGATTGAACAAACCTAAAACACAAGCTTTAAAAATGTAACTACCCATGACCCAAATTTCCTGCTGGCTGTGTTGGCCCCAGGTTAGCCCCATTTGTCTATCATCAAGGGAGCCAATAAAAACAATAAAAACAGGTCAATTGTGAGCTTTCCAAAGGCTGTATAAAAACATTAATGCTGCTTAATGTAGAGCCAGCTAAGGCCCAAGCGCTAACAACTTCTGCTTGCCTGTACTGTTTGGACATTTTAATGTCCAAACAACATATTCAAACAATGTATGTCCACATATTCTTCAGAACCCAGGGAGAGTTTGTGATAGATTTTTGTTGTTTTCCAGCTCTTTCCTCCACCCTCCTTATTTATTCTTGAAACTTAATCTGTGTAATAATTTACCATCCCTGAGGATAAGTGAACTGATATCAATTTGCTGATTTTTGCAAAAGGCCCAAGTTTTGGCAGATGGGAGGACAGTGAAGAAAGCACAAAAATCATTTTTGCAGTTTGTAAACACTGAAAATGATATTGTGCTTCAAAAGTGACATTTAAAATGTGATTCAAAGGATCTATAGGAATTAAGAGGAAGTGTAATAAACCCAAGGAAAAATGTTCAGCATTTCTGTAAGAAGCATTATTTTCCGTATTAAATAAACCTGTAAAAACCTAAAGCCATATGTATCATTAGACAACTTTTATACAAGAAAGAACAGAGTGCACTGGGGAGGAAGAGAAGAAGAGGGTCAGAGTTTATTTGAATTAACACGTGTCCCTGACAAAATTGAGATGAGAACTGAGCACTCTAATCCCTGTGCTTCCAGCCCACTGTCCTCAACACATCATTAAAAATATTAAAGCAAAAATTAACTTCAAGCAAGCAGAATTTATTTTCTTTTAAAATCAAGGAGGAAGGAGGAGATAAATCTTTGGAGACTAGTTCACTATGTAAATATTCTAGTGGCTTTCCATTTAGGAAGCAAAACATGCTTAAATCCTCCAGAGGTCATATGAGTTAAGAGAACTTTGGGAATGGGAGCACTCAACTTTGCAACAGTGAGGAATTTGACTGGGGAAAACAAAACTGAAAAACACCACCAAAACCCAGATGCAGGTAAAACCAGCAAAAGGATCAGTGGAAACTCACAAGCCCTTGGGTTATTTGCTACATGACACTCATGCACATGCACATGCACATGCATAATGCACACGCACATGCACAATGATTTAGTTGTTTAATAGAAGCTTAATTGATAGCTTAGGTGGGAAAAGAAAGCTCATGAGTTGGGGAATAAGCAGCTTTCCAATGTCGCTCTTTTTTATTTGTCCTGTTTTACCTGGGTTTGACATCTCGTGTTTCATGATTTTTCCAGGCAGCCTATTAGTGTCCCCACTAGCCAGACAAAAGCAGAATATTGTAGCTGCTAAAAGTGACAATGGCACCAAACCAGTATCTCATGGGTAGGCAAAACCCACTTAGATCCTTCCACGTCAACAGATCTCTTCAGCAGTAGTCATCTTAGCAAAAATGCGAGGCGCTGCCAAGTTAAAGGAGGAGTCTGAGCTGCCTGCAGTGCTCAGCTGCCCATAAATCAAATGCTGCAGTTCTGTTACACACTATTTTACACTGTCTGGCCATCTGAGATTTGGGGTTGATTGCATGTAATTTCCATATGGGTGAGAAGATGTCTGTGCTCCTTACTCTCAGCAGAACAATCATTTAATGTATTTAGTTTTTATTATGTGGCCTGCGGGTGACTAGTGATTTGACACAACAGATCAGTAAGTATGATCTTACCATGCAAATTATGTTTTTCCATATGAAGCTCTACAAATCATTCTAATGATTGACTTGGGAAGGTTTTGATAAAAATGTACTTTGTCTTCTCTTTCCGTATCTGCTGGGTATGACTGAAGAATAACCAATCCAAAACAAAATATAAAACCTGAATGTCTTCGAAGTACTACACCCTCACCATTACGAAACCCCTCAATTTGTCAGTGTCAAAATATATAGCATCCAATTATTGAGGCAGGCTATTTAAGAAGAGGATGAAATCATTTTGATAACTGAAGTCCACCACCTGTACACTTTCTTTTGCAGTAAGTGAGTTTGGTTGTCAGAAAAGTTTTAGTCTCAGACTTACATTTCCAGCTGAGGAAGCTGACAAAGCCTAGTCTTGCAGGGGGAAGGAGCAAACTTTAGCCCTAGGGGAAAGCAGACAAAGCATCCAGCAAACTCACAACAGCTTGAGAGTGGAGGTGTGAGAAGCTGACAGTAAATGGCCACTTCCAGTAACAAAACAGAAAAAAGTGTAAGTCATTAAAGGAGAAAAATCAGGTTGCATTTTGTTAGGGACCAACACATATTTATGACTTGCCCCTCCCAATACCAAGAGACTTGCATCATCCTCTCTTTAATGGCAATGTCTGTCTATTCACTTGATAGACAGATGATTCAGAAATCCACCAAGAATATGTGTATAAACAAAATAGCAGAGAACTAAACTGCTAGTGAGAGACACAGGAAACTAAAAGCATCTAGGACTTGTCTCCCCTGTCATTAATCTTAATGACTCCTCTTGTCATTAATGAAACATCCCTGTGGAGCCAATTCTACCTTCTGTCCCCTTCTCTGCATTTATCACCCACTCTGAACATTGCCCCAGGAACTATATTCTCAAAACTGCAGAGACGATTTCCAGGCAGCCCTGGTAGACAGAGTCTTAAAATTCTACCATAAACAAATAAAAGCAAGGGAAAAAAAAAAACCTTTCTAAAAGCCATTTTTAACCTGGTTCATGCTGTCAAAGACACAGACTCACATTCACCCTATGTGAGTCCCAATTGGCCTTCAATTCTCGCCTTCTGCCCACCACAGCAGCCTCTTCCTTCTGACCCTGCTGAAGTATTTCTGTGAGTGCGCATTAAACCAAATCATTTTGACCAGACTGGTTCTCTTCTCAGGTTTATTGCTTGGCCACAGAAACACTTACGTTAGCCACGAAAGCCAAGGATTGGACTTCTTCCTTATGCAACAGCTCTGGCTTGAAGCCTACATGAACTAAAGCTTAAGGTTGCCAAGAGATACAAAAGAAAGTTGCATAAATAATCACCTGCTCTTTGGATGACTTCTTCAATACACTGTCCTATGGCCAGATTCTTAATTGCTGTCTATCAGTCAACACTACAGACATCAACAGTCCTTTGCCAATTTATACCTGCTCAATACCTGCCCAGGATGTTAGCACTTACTGCAAGACATAGTGAGGAGTCAAAGGCAAGAAAAATTAACTTGCAATATAAAGCTTCTAAAAAGCATAATATTTGTAAACTCTTCTGCTCAGAGATTTTTTACATCTCTTTTAACATGTCTCCTGCCTAATTCCACAAACACACCACTGACACTTAACAGCTAATATGTGATAACAACAAAACTACTTCAAACAAGCTGTTCAAGCCCCATCATTTCTAAAACCAAAATAAAGCAAAGCCCAGAACAGTTCTTTCAGCCAATAACTCCCTAGCCCATGATTATGACCTAAGCAATTGGATTCCATCTAGAACCCACTGCCAAAGTAGTATGTCCCAGTATTTTTTTTTTAACTTAACTTCTTAGGACATAAATTATATTTTGAACTACATAATCACATTTCCTCTTACCACCTTTCTCCTGCCTTTACTGAGCATTTCCTGCTTTCAATCATCTTGTAACTTCTCCCATTATTTTTATTTCTTGTGTTACAAGATGCAGATTCAGTTACTATGTCAGCACTGCAAGACTTACACATTCATTCTGAGAACATTTAAAGGCCATCACAAAAGTTTCTAATAAACCCACTGATAACTAATCTTTCACAGTACAGAAATCACCTCATCCCAGTGAGTTATGCTGTCTGGTGATGTATCATTACATCATACTGCCCGTTTTTTCCTTCTCTCTTTGGAAACCATCTAAGTGTACAGCTGTGTTAAGATATTTTAATGGGTTCATGGGGGCTCAGCAGCAATGGCGTACCAAAAAAAAGGATATTTAATAAGTCTGGATTTTATTAGACAAAGCTCTGCAAGGATAAGGACAATTTTACTTAAATCACTGCATGTCTGACATAAGAGACTCATCAGCAAGTTAAAAAGGGAGTACTTCCAACCTACTCAGTCAAAAGCTTTTAGCTGTGATGACTCCTACAGATGTGCTTGGTAAAACCATGAATCAGCACAGCAAAAACGGTGTCAGAAGCATGAAAAAGGAGTACAGGCACAGTCAAAATAAAACATGCATCAGAGAAAGATCTTGGTGCTATACAAATCGGGATTTTTTTGTGTGTGGTTTCTGGAAGTTGTTTGTTTGCTTTTATGAGCCATGGAATATTGGGAAAACTGCCAGAAGATGGCAGGAGTTCAAAACTGAAAAAAGGTTATGGGGATAATATAATACCTTGGGAGGTTAAAACTCACATGGGCTTTGAGGAGAACAATGGGAAAGCATTCAGTCACTACAAAGCCAAGGATAAGAATCCATAGGGACAGAAAACAAATATAAGGAGTATAAATCAAGAAAAATATAGTACAACCAAATCAGTCATTAAATAGTGAAGACCATTTCTGCAGAAGGAGGGGATTCTATGCCGGGAGATGGTACAGAAAAAGATTTGACAGATGCTCTGGACAAAGGACATGAATCCCGGCTTACATCAATAGCTATAACCCTTCAGGGTGGAAGAACAGATGACCTAGGTGTGGTAAAAGGTCTAAAAAGTCATGAGACTAAAGAAAGCTCACTCTCCTTTCCAACACAAGAACTAAGTGGCAATAAACAACAGTGGTAGAAACCTGTTTAAAAAGCAAAACAAATGGAGGTTGTTCTCCATGCAATTTGCTCAGATGTGGAACTCCTTGCCAAAGGCTGTTGTGTTGCTAAATTCTTGCTTGAGTTCATAAAAAAATGATGGGAAAAATCATAAGGGAAAAAAATTCCATCAAATATTAGTAAATACACAGAAACCACATCTGTTCTAAAACTCAGAATGGTCAGAGATGGGAGGGTATCATATAACCTTGTCCTCTTCATCTTCTGCAGGCAGCTCCTTTTGTGTATGGTTAGGAAAAGCACACTAGCTCAGCTACATTTTTGATCCAAACCAGAATGGACATATTTACCACAAAGCCATGGCAAAAGGACCAACATAACTACAAAATACAGTACCTAGGGGAAAGAAGTAGGAGGGCGGGATTATTATAGTATGTGGCACCATCAGGATTAAATATACTGCACTCAGTTCCAGTGTCCACATTTCTAAGAGGCTATGGAAAAAAAGAGATACTGTTGGAGAGAGTTACAAAACAACTGAACAAATAAATTTTATCAGAATGAAAGACAGTTGGTGTATCAAAAGGAAGAAGAACAGTTTATGTATGTCTCTTCAGACAGAAAAAATTTTCACTCGAAACCCTGATTTTTCCAATTCTCAAGTTAGAAGAGATGTACTCAGTGGCGTGTGTATTTCAGAAAGACTTTGGAGGGTGAAAGAACAGAAAACAAGCAGAAAGCACAAACTCAGCGGTCTCACGTAATAAACCACTACACATAAAATGCATCTGGTGAATAAAACCATAAACTCTTTGGCACAGTGCTTAATTGCAGTGAAAAGAATTGCGAACTGTGAAGGAAAATACCTTAGAAATACAAGGCGGGATAAAGGTAATACACAGTGAAATACTGGACATGCTGCGAGGGCTGGCACACAGCAGTAAGTTATAAAAGGAGACTGACAGTTAAAACAAGTTCATCTTGTGCCTTTTCCTCTACAGTCTTGAGTTTTGAGGCAACTTTTCTCTCTCAGCCCTTTATTCTATGCATCATCCTTCACTCCTACGCCAGTCTAACACCAGATGTTCCAGAAACAACTCAGGGCTGGAGGGAAACCTCCAGACTTTTGGTGATGGGTCAGTCCACGGTGCACACTGGTACCAAAAATGAAAAAACGAGATGGCCTAAGACAAGGGTAAAATGGGAAAACAAGTCCTAATGGGTGAAAAAAAAAAAAGGAGCTTGATGGCCACGTGACTGTTTGGGTTCATCTGAAAGAAATTTGTTTCCTTAATGCTGTTGCTTCTTGCATTCAAGTGTGTTACCTCAAATTTCTAATATCATCATGAAACTTCTAATGACAAATTCAGTCAACTTCTGCCCCAGGAAGTTTGACATTAACAGACAGTCAGGGCATATATCATACACTGCCACAAGCACCAATGCCAGTTTGTGCCAAGCATCCTGTAAGTCATGATTCCAACTAAATTAGGTCCAAACATATGCCTGATAGCTTTTAAGTGATGCTTAGAGATTATACTAGTACATAAGATATGCTGAATAAGGGTACTGTTTTGATCAAAACATACCCCATTTTGCAGTATCCTTGAGACCCAATTTTCTGTTGACAATTTCAATGGAAATGGATGCAGATCTAAGAGAAGCAAAATTCTCTTTCCCTATCCCTTTTCTTTTGCTTTGTTTCTTAAAAAAAAAGACCAATAAACTTAGTGAGAATCTACCATAAAGATAAACATACTTGCCAAAAACTGTTGGAATTTACCTAAATATTAGGAATTGAAACTTCAAAGAGTCAAGAAACTTGAAAGCCATATAAAACATCAAATTGTATGAGATGGTCTTATAATTCAGATCCAGATCTGAATTATATGACCACCTCATACGGATGGATCACATTACTGCATTTTACAAACACAAATTTAAACAGAAGCTAACTTGGGGATGTTTTGCCATGTCTTTAAAATGTTTTATACTTTGATATGCAGATATAGAAAGACACAATATATGACATAAACCACAAAGCAAAAATATATGGACATGGGAGGCTCGCACAGGAGAAGATCCCACTGCTCTGCCTACAGTCCCGGCTGGAACCACAGGAAGGAGACAGAACGGCAACACAAAGACATGTGAAGGCAGATTATCAGTCCACTGCAGAGCACTGCGGCTGTTAATCAGTACAGTAAATGTTATCACAATACAGTACTGACATTTCTAGCCCTTGTACAAGGCTCACCATGCTTTAAACAGGATTCAGGCTTTCACGGTGATTAAAGGCAGATGTCACATGCATCAGTAACTTTATAACTTATGAGCCCCTCTTCCATTTTTGTGTGTGGAAGGAATCTTTCACTGACAGGACATCTTCACTGGAGAATGCTCGCTGTGGCATGATCTGCACAAGGAAGAACATTTTCCTTCCCTTTTCTAGCTTGGGAAGAGTAAACCAAGCATAATTATACAACTATATCTCAGTTCATCCTATGGAATGTATCAGGTTAAAGCCTTAAGTTTTCTGTCCAGTTTTCCACTGCCATTAAAAATTAATCAGAACTTACCATCTTTCAGAGAGCAGTGGATAGCAGAAACAACAGTGATACTTCAAAGTAAAGAATGGGTTTTTTTCCCTATAAGTGTGCAAGAACTGCAGCTGCAATGACTTCTTATCATATTTCTAATATATATAAAAAAAAGAAACACAGGCATAGGCAAAATGACAATTATTTTTCCACTGTGAGAGTGCCACAGTGAAAAACTTCTGGAATCCCATTCCTTTAATCTTCTCATTCTATCCTAGATTCTTTTTCTGCTCTAGAAGCTAACAGTTCTCTCTTCAAGTACAGTGTAATTTGTTTGCCTACAAGCTGTTCCTTCAGCTCCTTAACTTAACTCTTGACACTGGTATTCCCAATCAGTGGTGAACCCATGCACACCCTGCATTGGGCACACTTGTGCATAGGTGTATGACCTTTTAGCACGTCAGTTATTAGAAAGTATACACCCAACACCTGTTTGTCAGTCACGATGCTCCATGCCCCGTGGTACACATGCTCTTTCCACAGCTGGCATGCAAGTCCTCTCCTTTTTCAGCTCCCATCATCTCCCCATGGGGCCAGGCCAGGCTGGGTGGCACTGGCAGTGAGTTTGCAGCTGGCTCCTTGCTGTGGATGGAGAAGGCATGGGGCTGTTTTCCCACCACCAGCTGCAGGGGCCATGTGAGGGCATGGCTGCTGCCAGGGATTGCTCCTGCCATACTTCCTCCTGCTCATTTGGTCCAGCATGAGCTACAACTAGAAAAACAATTCTGGCTTTCTGTCCCCCTGGGATTTCCCTCCCACTCAGCTGAACGCCTGAGTCAGCATAACTATCCCTCATGCTATCACATTTGCGCACAGGGAGCCGACGCGAGCACAGGACATCTGGTCCCAATATCTAAAAACACTTAAATCATGCATGTCATTCCAAACATTTAAGGAACTTCAGAACTTTTCTGTTACTTTTATATCTATTTCCTAGTTGCTTCGAGCAGAAAGGATTTCTTATATATAAGTTTCACTCTGAAGATGTAGGGAAATGTATATTCCATCTCATTTTAACTAGAAAGAAACCCCCAGCCTTAAACATAAGCCCAGACATGACTTCAGCTACCTTTATATTAACTTTTCTATTTTAATTATTCCAGGAGAATACCAAACTGTGCTGAGTTGTAACACTTAAAATTCAGATCTCAATAAAAGGCAAAGAAAGGGTGGTTGTATGCCCCAAAAAAACCTCACAAAGCAAATCCAACAAACACCACCACCACTCCAACCCCATTTCAGTTGTATATGCTATATGGTAGAAGTACCAAGGTATTTTCTACTTCTCCATTGTAATTTTGGTAGGAAAGAAAGGAGACATGGCCCAGTGACCAGGCACCACACTGGGATTCTGGAGTCCAATGCTGACCTCCACGTCCAACTGCAAGCTTCTTGCTTTTCTTCACCTGTAAGCAGCAGTAGTTTCCTTACATTACAAGCATTAATTCAGATGCTCTGGTAGTTTGACACTGAGTCCCAGGTGTAAATATAACACTCAATGTAGCAAACAATTCACTTTGCAGCCCTCAAATACACTGAAATCACAGCACAGTGAGTAGAGGCATACTCTGAGCCCACTGCAACCTATCTAGCTTGAGTATCGATAGTGGTCAAGCTGTCACAGGACGTAGCTCAGTATTAACCGGCTTCTTTTTAAAAGTCAGCATGGTTATGTCTACCTTGCAGTCTCTTTTACACAGCTCTTGCAAGAGAGAAAATACAGCACTTTGATGTAATTTCTACTGTTCTTACCTGGCTCCACACACCTCAGTGTGGGAATGCTTCCAATCTCTACCGTACATGGCTTCTACTGCAGTGTCTGCATACCACTATAAGAGCACAAGAATACTAATTTCTTTTTTGGCAATTACTAGAAAATCCTTCACACACACCCCCCCCTGCAGCACTGAATGCTCTTGCTTTTCTAACAAGCCGCCTGTCAATCCGCTCTCAGGACATGAGAATCAGATATTTGGGACATAAGATATTCCATACGGAGACACCACGGCAGTAAAATAATAAGAGGCATAAGAAACCATTGTTTGAATGAGAGAATCCAGAGGATCTTGGTTATATGTTACAACTCACAAATTTAAGTCATTTATCTAAGACTTGGCTCCTACTTTGGAAGGCAGACTAGTATTACAGAGCTCTTTTAGACACTGTTTATTAGCATCAAAATGAAATATGAAAAGCACTTTCTGTTAAATCCAGGATCTGGACATCTCTCATAACACATACCCTAAATAAACCAAGTCAAATGGCATTGCAACAGTGAGAAATGAAACTCTGAGTTAATACTAAAAGTAAAAATAGGGGGGTTTACTGCACTAATGTATATTTAATCCTTCTAAAAATAAACTTTCAAAATAACATCATCACAATTAAGTTATCCTCAAATGTTACAATCATGGAATCATAGGATGGTTTGGATTGGAGAAGACCTTAAGATCATCTAGTTCCAACCCCTGCCATGGGGGGGACAACTCACACTAGACCATGTCACCCAAGATTCTGTCCAGCCTGGCCTTGAACACTGTCAGGAATGAAGCATTTACCACAATGCGAGTAGGTACTCCAGCCATCAGCTGGGACCCTCACATGCCAGACTACTTTTTAGTTTTCCTGAAGCAAACATCCTGACCCTCCCAGCAGACAGTGCTGCAGGCCCTAGCAAGGATCACAAAACCCACAGAATTTCTATGCTACTGTTTAAGAACAGCAGCATCCTCCAGGGAAGGGGGGTGAGAGGTGATAAATCCAGACATAGTTGTTTGCTCTTTAAAATTTCACTTTTTCTTTAATACCCACCACAGAAAACCTAAACCAGTCTTCAGGACAAGCTTCTCTCCTGCCTCCAAATCATTTCCCCCCGCCACCTCAGCCAACACCACTTCAGTCAGATGCCAGCAAATTACCGGTTGGTGGTCTCACAGTTCTACCCTGAGCCATTATTTTAATTAGTGAGAGCATTGAGAAAAGATTAGTGTACAAATATTGGCGAATCTTCAAACAAGAGGACATGCTGTCCATTTTATTCACAATGAAAAAGCTCTTAAAGAGATTTCGATAAAGATTTGCCTCCTGCTTGCAGCCCACATTTGTAATGTTTATATTAGTGGGGGATATAAATCTTTTTCAAATGAACCCCACAGTTTTTAAACCAGCCTTGTTATAAACTGCCTGTTTCCGTTTTGCCTGCCTAAGCAAGCAACGCAGAGCCTGCTTGGGATAGACTGGAACTAATTTAATGTGCTCCAGGTTTAATCCCCATCCTCCCAGCTTTTACTGGCACATTTTACACAGAGGACTACTGCTGACTTGAACAATGATTCATGTGATAAGTGGGGTTTGATTTGTTTTTCCACATCAGAAAACACGCAACAGAAATGCCACCAAAAATCATTTTAATAAAACACGACAGAGTCAGTGCCAGATTTAAAACAATAATTAACCTTTGTTACAAGAACTGCTTCTCTGCTCTCTGCGGCGCTTTGAATTTATTAAGGTGAATTACTAGCCTGCTTTATGCAAAAGAATAGAAGTTTGTAGATCTCTACATCTGGTTTGGAAGGAAGCCAGCGTTCGCTCCCGGACATCCACATGCCGCATCGCAAGACGTGTGTCTGTCATTAACGACGCAAAAGAGCGGGACAAACAAAAATCACGGGCCACGGCCCAGCTCCACGCATCCCCCTCCGGCAGTATTTGAAACCAGGGTCAGCTACGAGGTGCCTCCGGAGCCCGGCTTGGGTCCCGGCAGATGGCAGTGTGGGAGCACCGCACGGAGCAGAGCTGCCTCAGGGAAACCCATCCAGGCTGAGCTTCAGCTTTCTGCAGCAATTACTCCAACATCCCGAGAATTACTGGCGCAGACATGCTGCTTGCCCTTCTTTTCTTCTTTCTCTTTTTCTTTTATTTTTTAATTTTATTTACTTTTTTTTTTACAATTTTAAATTTATTTATTTTTGGTTTTTAATTTCGGGGAGGAAAACACGCTCATGAACATGGAACACTGAACAAGGGGCAGCACTTACATAAGTAACAGCCACACATTTCTACAAAATACAGCTGAACTACTGATGCAGAGACTGTACAGATATTACTTTTGCAATTGCCTTCTCCTGTGCCGAATTCTTTGCTCATTTACATAAACCAGATGCTTCTCTGACAAACCAAATTCCTCAAAGAAAAAACAGAAGCTGCCATATACTTCATGTCTGAAATGAAAGATGATGTGAATATATGGCACAAATGTTCCATTAGCCACTAAAGGCAAACACATACATTAAGTGCAAGTTTTTCTTCTATTTAGCAGAACTTTTGTGAGGGCTTAGGTGATCCTTGGCAGAAGTGTTAGAAAAGGAAAATTAAGCTACTTAGGTTATATTTACTGCCTTCAATGGCTTTCACTCCCTTTGGGGAAGCCAGCTACATTCTTTGCTAGCTCTTGACTCTCAAAGGAGTCCACTAAGCAGACAGATACTCCAGAAACAGTGTTCTGTATTGCTCATCCCTGCAGGAGAACTGGCTCCTGGAATCTTTCTTGCCAGTACCTGGCTCCTGGAGGATTATAAGAGGAATAGGAAGAATGATTATTTAACTGTGTAGTGATCATTTAGAACTTGCACCTTTTTGGTACACATGGATAAAGTGAAGGTCATGGGGAATACGTGTTTGCTGTTACCGAGAGAAGAAACTATAATCCTAATTTTTTTCCAAAATCTCTCAGTTGCCCCTAATTCTCACTGCTTCTACCAAAAACCAGCTTGCTAAGTTTCTACATCACTACATGAAAGGTATTTTACATGTAATCTGAAAGGCCAAATTCCTGGAACATGCCTGAAGGTTACACTTGTAACTTTCCAGAACATACCCTTATCCCTCAAATACTTCTATATGCAAGAATCTATGAACTTTCGGTATGGAGCTATCAAACACATGATGAGAAGGGCAAATCCTTATCTTGAATGGCACAGAGCAACAGAAAATTTGCAGCAATGGCAAAATATTCAGCCTGAAAATAACTAGGAGGTAACTGAACAACAACCAACCAACCAGTGGTAACCAAAACATCAGGAAAAGAGTGAGGGTGAGCTATAAAACCCAGTATTTCATGACATTCTCTGCGCAGAGGGCAAGGATGGCCATGAAATGTAGAATAGTCTGAAGCTGCAGCTACAAATACAGAAACCACACAGCAAAGGCAACTTTGTTAATAGCAATGGCAAAACAATGAAGAGAAGTAATTTCTTTGAGAAATTTTTGGGACTACTCAGGTGTCCAAACTTGCTCTGTGCTCCGAGATTGACGTATCAATGGGATTTGCAAGAGCTGACCTAGCTTTGAGCAGATCTCCTCAGAAACAGCAGAGTCATTTTCTTTTCTTAGCCCTTTTTTCAGCATAGGCTAGCAAAAACTGAGCCAACTGCAAAATAACCAAGAACTGGTCCTAAAGGACCACTGTACTATTTAGCATCTTTGAATTAGGTCATGTGTTTCACTGGCCACCAATCTCAACTAAAAATACCAGGAACTTAGAAGACAAGGTTATTAAATCTCAATGTTCAACCCCTTGAGAAACGTATGCGGCAACTTCAGGAAAGTGGAATGGAATACCCCAGGACAACATGCTGCTCTCAACCTTTTCAACTGGTTCTTTCAGAGAGACACCAGGACCCTAGTAGAGCTGTACAGCCCTAGCACAAGGCAGCTGTGTTTCCCTCTCCTGATAGCAGCACTGCCACAAAGCCCACAGTACTCACATCCAAACACTGACTGCTGGGAAACAGCAAACACAGACTACTGTCAACCCCCCCATGTCCACAAAATCTACACTGTACTTAAGTCAAAATCCTCTGTACTTAAGTCCCCACTTTCTGGCAAGAATGATTACATGAACATGACCACGTATGAAAGGATAAACATCTGTCCACACACTGCGCCTCCTGCCAACAGTCAGAAAAACTGACATATGTAACTGAGGGAAAAAAAAAGGTAAAGTACTATTTTAGCTGCACCCCTCCAGTACTGTAAGCCTGCGAAAGACATTCCTTAAAAATCACAAGTTCCCAACTTACAAAGTTGTCTCCACATAACATAACACGGCATCGGTCATATGCTGACAGAAATTTAACCCAGTCTAGAACACCTTTCCCCCCAAATCTTATTATGCAAGTGCGTAAATAAACAGCATGGTGGGTCCATTTCAATGCCACATAGCCAGAGCAATTCTAAGTCAGCATTCATGCCTCTTTTTTTTTAAATTACAGGAAAAAATAAACCTCTCACAGTATCTGTTGAGGTCACTCGTGTAGTTTGTTCCCAGCACTCATCAGTAATACACACTAATTTCCAGCAGAGGTTCACTTTACACATCTGATATCACTCGGGATGGCTGAACCCAGGCCCACAGCTACATAATTAAATTCAGTGTTTCCATCTTAGAGCAAAGACCAGATTGACAGCACAGTGAAGCAAAAGCCCTTATCTACACAACTGATAAAGTAAGTGTGCAAAAGCTCAAGAGGTTAGGGGATAGCCTAACCTCCCCCCCTACTCAATCTCTGCCAATTTGGCACCAATTAGACCCCTAAGAACCAGATTCGTATTCTCAGCTTACTTCATACTTCAACAGCTACAAATGTAACAGTGCCTTTAGCCCAATGATAAAAAACTACCGAATTTCCTTGCTTTTTGTTTATTAAAAAACCAAGTGTCAAACTGATTCTTCCAACCACATGTCTCGATGTTTCTCAAATAATTGGTAAAGATCATTGCCTGACTGCAATATTCATGACACACCACTTTACCTTTTAAATAAAGATGGAGTTTGCCAGCTCCAAAACTGACCTCACAGACACAGTACTTCATACTGTTGGTAGAATTTTAGTGTTATTTCTACCAGGCCTTCAACTTTCCAGAGCTTGACTTTTATATTTAAAGTTATCAGCTCATGAAGAACAAACCTCTCTCTCAAGGGATGTTATACAGAAACAGTGCAAAAATTCATGGTGCAAAATATAAACAGCTGTAAAAATTAAAGTATCAAGTCAATTTTCGTGACAGCACATAACTGTTCCCCAGAGTGTATATTTTGTTCATAATAAGCTGTAGATGTATGAAGAACTGAAATAGAAACTTCACATATTTTTCTTAGGAAGTTTTTCCCCAGCAGGTTTCTGTCAGAATGTCTCTCCTGGTCTGTGTAACATCCTTTGCTTCTCAGTCTTCCATGCCTGCTACATTATTCAGTTGGTAGACCGGTGAATTATGAGCTTATGAATAACATGATATTCAGTACTTATATGAAGACTAAATTGAAATCGGGAATTTTTCTGGAAGAAATGCAAAACCAGTCTGCTTCTCAACAAAAAACTAGAAGCACATGCTGAAATAGATGTGGAAGGATAAGGGATAACATCTACCAACAGTGAAGAGCACTTGGAAGTTCTGCAATGGGTGGGGAAAAGTTGGTAAGGGCAGCAATTAGAAATGTTTTGGAAGAAGAAAACATTTTTGGGGGATGAAAGTTAATTTTTACTTTGCCAATTACAATTTAAGTTAAATTCCAGTTTATTTTTCCTCATTTGGTTTATGATCTCATCTAGTCATCAAGGATGATTGATGATGTTTTAGGATTTGGGCCTTTGCCAGTTGCAAGTAAAAGGGAATTATTTATTTTTCTTCAGCACTATACTGCTGCCATTAACTGCATCCCACCCTTTTTTGTTTACAGCCTGTCACTGAAGCCACAGCTTTATTTTAATGTGGTGTAAGCTCTTGTCTGGGATTGATGTGTAAGTGATCTAGCAGAAGTCTTGCACAATGAGCATCACTTTGCACAGAAAACATGCAACCTTTACTTCTGAAATGATCCCTGCCACCACTTCAGATAAGGTTCTCTACTCCCATTCAAATACAGACTTAAAAGCCATACTTGAGCAATGGGCGCTATCATTTTCCTTGTGGTGAAACTACATTTATTTAATCCCTTTAAAAACAAACAAACAAGAAAATGACTTTGACCTTTGCCTTGGTGCAAGGATTCTGATTTGAAATGTGTATTATATTTCTTACGCACTGTAACTGTGTCCAGCTGAACGGGGTCAGATTTATGTGCAATTAGGAAAAAAGGAAACCAGAGCAATTTATTTTTCATGTTTGCTAATATCAAAACATCTTGTACCAGCATTAAGTTTTAAACTGAAATTCACACAGAATAATAAAACAAAGAGAAGGCAACTCGAAAAGGAGTGGCCTGCTAAAAACTGTATTAAACAAATAATATGGACTTTCTCACTTGCATTTTTTTCTGGTTTAAACTGTTCAAAAATGTGTGTTTGAGTCCCCACTTTGGCTGTTCATAAGCCACAGGGAGGTTTTTTTGCATGAACTCTTCAACCTGAGAGTTTTAGCAGAAAAGCTTCTTTACAAGGCTTAATTAAAAGCAGGTTTAAGTCGGGGCCCTCACTCACTCTGGTTTTTATTTTGGCCTTCTCTCTGTGTCAGAAGTCAAGTCCCCAAAGAGAAATGAAGTTCATTATTGAGTCAGGAGAATATTTTCTCCTTCATTCTAAGCCCAACCTAACATGTTTCAGGTTAGTTTGAGTTTGGCTTTAGGTATCTCCAAATGAGATTCTATATTCTATGGACCTAAGGGTGAAATGTAAGAAGATGCTAATCATGATTTTTAACTTTGCCCTGCATAGTAAATAATGTGTGAAAAGCAGACTGCAATCTCCTTTGCATGCAATTGGTTTGGTGCAGGGAACTGTATATTCTAAACAGATGGTGTTCCAGAATAAGTATACTTCACACCATGACAGGTTCACAATAAATGTAATGTCATTGTCATGAAGCATGGAAAAGAGTCATGCAGTCACTCTATAAAATGTATTGAGCAATGTACCAAACCAGAACAGTAATGACAGAGCTGTAGGAAAACATTCAGCTTTTTCCAGAATGTTTTTAGTAGTAGTTCATTGGTGACTTGACATTGGATACTATACAGTTTTTAAGGCACGCTCTCCTCAAAAGCAAGATTATATTTTAGCATGAATAACTATATAAAAGAGATTTCATATTCTCTCCTAAAAATTAAGTGGTTTTCTTCCTGCTCTCCCTTTTTCCCACATTGTCTAGTCTAATGAAAGTGGCTATAAAGAGTTACACATCCAGCATGGTGCACTGTGATTTCACCAGAACAAGGATACATGGTCATACTGGTGTGATGAACAAGGACCAACAGACAAGCAATTAATCACTTTGCATAACATATTATGTTACCCTTGGTGGTTTTGTAACTGGACAGCAGGCACAGCCTAGTACATCCTGTTTGTAACCAATAGCAGAAGCAGACGCAAGAGCATGATATTTGTCATAAACATTTCTAAGAACAAAAACATGGTGATGTTTTTCAAAAGGCCTTTAAATGTTCACCAGATGTGGAGCACATGTGGCCCTTGAATGTGAGAGAATAATGTGACAATAAAGTTGAATCAATACAACATGTGCCAGTAATCACACCAAGATGACACGCAAATATTTAAAAATGAAAATATGTAAATTATTTTTAGTTCTTCAGGACAGAAAAGCAGGTCACCTGGTCATCCATGAGTTGCTGTTTCCATCATCATCTGAGAGACCATCTGCATGAAATATGTTGTTCCCTTTGTGAGACAGCATCTAACGTTCATATTTTTACATAAGAAACTCCACTCCTGCTGCACTACTTACTGAGAACAAGTAAAAGACTTAAAGGTATCTTCTGCCGCTACAGGTTTTACGAAAATAAAACTCTTATGAAGCAGTTGATGTCATCTACCTGGACTTGTGCAAAGCATTTGACACTGTCTCATATGACATCCTTGTCTCTAAGTTGGAGAGACATCAATTTGATAGGTGGACCACTCAGTGGATAAAGAACTGGCTG
>JANRGW010051721.1:0-26356 GCA_024733675.1 Psilopsiagon aymara | reverse complement strand
CCAACACCCCCAAGTCCTTCTCCTCAGGGCTGCTCTGAATCTCTTCTCTGCCCAACCTGTAGCTGTGCCTGGGATTGTTCCTACCCAGGTGTAGGACCTTGCACTTGGCATGGTTAAACTTCATCAGGTTGCCATCAGCCCACCTCACAAGCATGTCAGGGTTCCTCTGGACCATCATTTCATTTTTAAGGCTTTTCAAAAATAATTCAATTGGGGAAATAAAGGTCACCTTTAATTTTGAATTTAAATATATATATATATATATATATATGGGCCCTGTCTATCCCTTTGTTTTTGGGAGATCAGGAATTCTACAGTCTTGTAAGAAAATAATTAAATGAATAAAGCACACAAATGCTTACAACCCTTTATGGGTAAAGGAAACATTTTAGTTATTTGGTTTTAATATGACTGGGTTTTTCATTCCAGATCCTCTTCAATAGCATTATATTTGAATCAAGACTCATCTCATTGCACACTAAATAAAACACCTCTCTTGAACATACTGTGCCAAAAATTGTTAAAACAGATGGGGATTGTTTTCAGGAAAAAATAATGGTTTCAGCATCAGAATGAAGAATAAGCTGGTAGTTAATCAGGGCAAGACTTCAAGCATTTTTGGAATGTTAGTAACCTCAGCAGGCAAGTTTTTACAGTCTTATCCAGGTCTCTGTTAGTTCTGTAAGCCAAGAAGCATTTCAGTTATGAGCTTTGGACGAAAGAGCAAATTTGAGAGTCTTTCTACTGAAATGAAATGTTAAGAAGCAAAACTGAGACAGAAAAAGTATTTTCCTGACAAATATGTGTGGAATTTTTCAAAGCATTTTGTTTCCAGTCATTGAAGGTGAGGGGAAAGAATGCACTGAGGTGTCTGTCAAGGAAATTGTTTGAAACAGAAAAAAAAATTCAAGTATTTTGATCTTTTTTGTTAAAATAATCAGTGTTTGCTGGGTAAAAGTTTCCTACTTCACTTTGTAAAGTGCACTGAATTCTCTTTATGAAATGTTTTATCTCTACTAATGTTCAGCTTTCCCATTTGTGTTGGTGTTCTTTTTCCGCTGTGTTTCCCTGTCAGCCTGGGAGCCCCCAGCAGAAACCCAAACGCTTGCGCCTGGTGGTGGATGTTTCTGGTAGTATGTACCGCTTTAACGGGGTGGACAGACGCCTGGAACGCTCCATGGAGGCTGTCTGCATGGTCATGGAAGCTTTTGAGAATTATGAGCACAAATTCAAGGTAATTACATCTGGGCTAGGAGCTCTGTGGTTCTTGCACAGGCTGTGTGGAGCAGTGGAAAAAGTGTTTCAGCAGTCAGTCTAGCCAAAGAGCATTATTCATTCCCACAAGGAAATAAGGACATTAATCTATTTCTAGCAACCTGAAAAATAATACTAGTAAATGGATGAGAAACATTACACACTCCAGCAGGGGAGGATTCAATCTAAGATATTTAAGCTTCTGATTTAGTAAAATTTGCTGCTTTTTCTCTGTATTTGTTAGTTTGTTTCTTTAAGCGGAAGCTTTAAGCCTACAGAGCACAAGTAAATGTAAGCTTCAGTACGTGTGTAGATGCCCTGCCTTTTCATCTGCTCAGAGGACAGACAGTAGTACGTTGTCCCAGAAAAAGAGCTGTGTCTTTGTCCCTGACTTATGTTCTCTTCCAGTTACCTGAAAGCAGGAAAATAATTTCTTGCACTGAAAGATATTAGGTTTCAAAGGTTACTTAATGGTAGCCTGCAAAGGAAATATAAATAAATTTTATACCCATTTTTGTCTCTGTAAGCCATTTATACTAAGGTCTAGAGTATGTTTCTTGAAGCTTAAAGAGACAGGAATGGCCACACTCATGTTAATTCTTTTCAGACTCAGTGTTTAATGGAAGAATAAAGATGTCTGATGGCTTTTCCGAAAAGCATCTCAAACATAAGACTTAAAATACATCTGAACAAAATGTAAAACCTGCTAAACAAAGTTGATAGAAAATTTAGTCCGGATCAATTCAGTCAGGTCTGCTTCATGATGTTCCTCCAACAGCATAATCCTGCAGTTTCTATACTTCCATAGAAGAAGGACTTTATTGGTTCAGCTGCTCATGTAACTCCTGCTTACTGATAATAGAAAACTTAATGACAAATCAAGTTTTAAAACTTGAAGACAAATTAATTATAGGGGAAGTGCAATTGTTCAACGCTATTTTTGTAGCTTGGTAAATCAGGCGTATCTGAGCAACATATTAGACAAAATGCAGGCTCATCCACAAAGGACGAAATGGAAGTAGTAGGCACAAGGATAAAATACTTTATATCAGGATGTAGCGAACGTGGCTTTTGTAATGGGAAGTAATGCATTCTGAAGAGTCTCTATGAACAACAAGCAAGGTTACATGATAGACTGTCCTTAGCCAAAAGCATTTTACAAGGTCACTCACCCTATACTCATGAGCAAATTGTACTACTTGGGACATAAAAGGGAAAGCCTTCTGATAAACAGACTGCTGGTGAAAATATAGAAACCAGACTTAATGGTCATTTTTTGGAGTGAAGAACTGAAGGAAGGTCACTGTTGAACCTGTGTTGCCACCTGTGCCAGAGCCCATGTTGCTGTGTTGTTCTGTATATTCATGGTAATATGTAAAAGGGGATGGATAATGAGGTGACAAAAGTTGCTAGTTGCATGGAGTTATTTGGGAAAACATAAAGGGAAGTCCAGCTGTAAAAGCTGGAGAAAGGCCTGGCCATAAATGGTGACTGGGAAATAAAATGGCAGATGATATTCAGTGCTATTAAATGTGAAGTGCTGCAGATGGAAGAAAACAATTCGGATTTTAAATACACAGTGAAGAAATCTCGGCTGTCTATCATCTTAATGCTCACTCTCAGCTGTATATTAGTGCTCAACAAAGAAATGTTGTAATTATTGTATATGGTTCTTTGAACACTCAGTGCCCACCAGCTGTCAAAATTGTAATTGAATGTTAGAAACTATTAGCAAAAGAGCTGAGAATAAAGCAGAAAGCGTCAGAATGTTGCTGTAAACATCCATAGTGCGTTCACATCATCGCACATATGTGCAGCTTTGGTCCCCCATCTCACAAAAGTTCTTGTAGAGCTGAAAGAGAAGAGAGAATGACAAAGATTACAAAGGTTCTAGAAGTGTCCCCATACAAGAAATGGCTAAGGATGCAAGAACTGCTCAGTTTGGAGGAGATAAAAATCAAAGAGTGGATAAAATCTTGAGTGAAGTGGAAGCAGTAACCAGGGCACAGTTGTTCATTTGCTTTGGCTATAGCCATTCTGCTCTCATTATGAACAGTGAATTATTTTGCATTTAAACAACAGAGGGCACTGGCTTAGAAGGATGACACTGAAAAAAGATGCAGTGCAGTGGTAGACAACCAGCTGTGCTTATTTCCAGTGTAGCTGTGTAGCTGAGACCCCAGACATAACCTTCAGGTACATGGAAAAGGAATTATCATTTAGAAGTAAGCAGACAGACTGTGCAGAATTAGTAAGATCATTAAGAACTGTCTTCAGTTCTGGGATTTTAAAAGTCTATGTTTCATTACCTTTCAAATCCCTCTGTGTCTATTACAGATTGTTATATTTTGCTTGGCAACAGTTGCTATTGGCCAGTGTTTTGCCCTACACGTAGATGAAAGCCTGTATTTGACCAGGCAAATAGCTCAAACTGCAGTTAGTTGTAACAGTAGATGTGCCTCTCTAACAACCACTTACCAGTTATAGAAACACTTATGCAAAAACCATGTGCAGTTATTAGATGTGAACATTGCTGCTTTTTGGTGATAGTAAGATATGAACAGTAATGTTATCCTTACAATCTCTATGAGGCGAGAGCTGTAAGGTCAATTTCATACTTAACAGTGGTGAGGAAGATGCTGGAAATTTTAGTGACAGGCCAAGGAAAAAAGCTGTCATCAGCTTCTACATCAGTCCATCATCAGTTGTTCAGGGTAATTCTCCTCCACTTAAGTGCTCCTTCCACTGGATAGAGAACTTGGGGGGAGCAGTAACAGTCGCTTTATTCAGCATTGGTGAGGTCCAGTGTAAATTCTGTCAACTTGAGAGCTGCCTTTACCTGTATGAAGAAAAGTATTTTTCTTCCTCTACATCTCACTGGGATTTGATTCATTCAAAGCATAGTATCTACAAAAGTAGACTAGAGGTAAGTAGGATGAGATGTGGCCTTATGTTTCACTGGCAACTAAAGTCATCCCCCAAAATGAGCAGGGTCATTTATTAACTTGCTATGTTTGAAACATATTCTTAACATGATCCAATGGTTAGGCTAAAGTATCTCTTTTTAACCTACATTACAGTCCTCTCATGCAAGAAATTTCCTGTGCATGTGCTGATGGACTCTTGGAGTCATTCTTCTGATAAAAATAAATGGCATTTCTGAAATCTACAGGTTGAAAGTTCAGGTATTTTTGGTGTATAGTCTGGTATGGCAGTTGCTCCCCCTGGATTTATGTGATCAATAACCAGAGCTCATGCCTGGTTCCTTGGTTTCTAACAAGTGTAATTAAGTCTTCAGATAGTAGGAGAACCAGTGATTGTTTTAAAAGACTACTGATTCTAATGTGTAAAACACGGACATTCTGCAAGATGCTGCTAATTTTTCTCAGGAAAAAGCTGAAGTTTTGGTATGTCTGCAAAAATAGCATACATTTCTCATTTCTAAAAGAGGAACTGTTTGAAGAAAGAGAAAAGAACACACAACTGTGTCCTCTGCAATGACAAATCTGCAGTGTATCATTTTTTTCTTTCTCTTCCTTATCCTCTTCTTGTCTGTTTTTTGTGGTTTTTTTTGTAAAAGTAGGCTTTTTTGACCTTCAGATACATCTGCTGTGATGTGTTCTTGTTGTGGCCCCATCTGCAAGGGTCACAACAATATGTGATGCAAATTTGAGGGGTTTTGTGTACAACATATGTTGAACCTGGGGGACCATCAGGCTTGCTGAGCAAAGCATTCAAAGGGGATGTACACAGCAAAGTTCCCTTCCGCTGTCTAACTGCATTGCAGACTTTGGAAACCCAACTCTTGGCTTTTGCTCAAGATCACTTTTCTGCTGGTGCTTGGTTTAGTACTCTGCTAAATAAGGTTTCAAATTAATCAGATGGGCTTTTCCTTAGTTGTTTTATCCTACTAGGCTGAGCTTCCCCCTCGTGTGGTACCCCTTTGATCACTGATGATGTTGGTTGACTGGTCTTTAGAACACTGAACGAAGGTAGAGAATACTTTCTCCCTGCCTTCTAATACAGAAGAGCTAAAAGTACTGGGTATGCAGCTTTACCAAGCAGTAATGAGGTTATCCTTCATATAAAGTCAGACAAGTGCCAGCAGGTATTTGTCAGGGTTTTATGCTTGCATAGGACAACCTGCCTGCTTCCGTATCCCATAACCGCAGGCAGTGAATCATTCCTTGTCAAGGGGGAAATGGGAGGCTCATCCCACAGTAAGGAAATCCATGTAAATTAACAGCCATGTTTCACAGCCCTCCTCCGATGTCATCTCATCCACGCTCCCTCTCAAGTGCCTTAATAAAGAAAAGAGTGGGAGTAACTGTGATAATAGAAGCCACATTCTCAGCCTTATCCTGATAACAGAGGTTAGATGTTCCTACAAAAACCCCTTTGCCCCTTTAAATGTGCAGATGCATCACTTCTATGTGTAAGTGATAACAAGCAAGTTCTTCTGCAGGATTAAAGTCTTTAAATCATTTTTTACATCTCATTTTATGTGCCATTTATTTGAAAATGCACAGAGGACAGTTTGTTCTTTGTGTTATCTGTGATAGTTTTACGTCTGTCACACAAACCATACGGTTTTATACCATCCCTAATTACCATCATTTGCACACATGATGGCAGATTTAGGAGGCATGTCCACTAAATTATCCAACAGCAATTTTATGAAGCTCAATAAATAGCATGTTATATAACTAGCAGAAAAAGCCTGAATTGTGATCTGTAGCTGTATTAAAGGGATATTGCAGATTTTGTATGCCCATTTCAGCATTCCCTGTTAGTAAAATTTAGTACGGAGGCAGCAGTATTAATTTAGGAAAAGATGTCTCACATGCTTGGCAGAATAGTTCCTTTTAAATAATAAACCAAAAGTTTGACATAAATTCAGAAGAAAAGAAGGTTCAATGTTGTCCAAAGAAGAGCTGAATTAAGAAAGATCTAGCCCTCTGGCAGAGGTCTGTCTAATTCACACTGCCTTTTGCATTCAGCATGCATCTTCTTTCAGCTTTTTAAATGCCTTCAGAAATTAAACCTTTTGACATGGCAGCTGCAGAAGACAAAGACTTCCATTTTACCCATTTTAGGCAGCAGCAACCATTCAGTGCAAAATATTACAGTGGAATAGGGATTGTTTTAACCTGTAGGGAAAGAAACCAACAGAACGATGCTATTTTGGGAGATGTTCACAAGTAATGTACTCACAGCTCTGAACTGAGCAGTTCTTGTCTCAGTGTACCTGAGGCTATTGGAAAATGAGCCACTGTGTACCACAATAATATATTAATTCAATTAAGTCTGCATTATAGGAAACACGCATTTTGCTGCTGGATTTGTCCTGAAAGCCTGTGCTTGTAATCTATTTTGTAAACCAAAACAAGAGTCAGTTCCAAGTAAGATTGTATCACAGCAGCTCTTCTCGCTTGTAGCTCCATCCACATGAATTCTCCTTGGTAATTGATGAGAAAAAAAAGCATTGTATCCTTGCTTCTCGGTGACCCTTTTTCTGTGCTTGTCTTTACTACTGCAAAGGAAGGAAACTGGTTTTGACAAAGCGTGCATGTGCCTGCCTGTGTTCGGGTTCCTGGTTAGCCAGGGCTGTGGAGCTGTCTGCACCTTTTCTTTAAAATGAGCACACCGAGATAACATCAAATCACTGAAGGTTCATTTTATTAGAACACAAATCAGGAGGATGTAATAATTTGCTGAAAGAAAACCTGGGTGAAATATTTAAATCCTCCTTCTTTGCCTTTGCAGAGTGGGCTTCTTCACTCCAGTTTTACTCCTGTCCCAAACTCTGCATTCCTGAATTGCCATAGACTCCGTCCATTCTCCTGGGCAAGATTTGCCCTTCTGTTACCTCTAAAGATTGGCTTTAGCCTGCTCCCATCCCTCTCTCTCTCCCAAGGAGGGTCTCCCAGGCTGCAGTCCTATGTTGGCTTAAGTCAATCCAAGTCAATGCTGCTACATTCCTCCTTCTCTGGGGTACAAGTACTCATCCATCCTCACAGTTTGGGGAGCTAAGCTGCTCAAAAGCAGCCTTACACTCATTAGGTTTTGGCTACTCCTGGTCCTTGATTTGACTTCCAAGGGGATCAGAGGGCCATGAGGACCAGCACTTGGGGGCTGGGAACTGAAACACTTCCACAGCACAGCAGGATCTCACCCTACTTTCTTGGAGGCCTTACTTGACCCAAAATGCAGCAGCTGGAATAAAACAAACAGCCACTTCTCCCCTGCTGCCTCACCATACTTTTTTAAATCACAAATAGTGTAGTAAACTATCAGCAAAGAAACAATAATAAACTGTCAGCAAGGAAACAAGGAAGCAGATAACATCTGTTAAGTATACATACTCAGGCGCATGCATTGGCACACATGAAGAGTAATAAGCAGCCAGCCAAGTAGGGGAGCAGACAGGACGTGATGTTCCCAGGTGAACACCTTTGTGTGCCTGCAATAGTTTGCTCAAATCATTTCAGCTTCACTTTGCCCAAACCTGAGTTGTACAATCCCGCCCTGTACAGGAATGAGGAGGGGATCCAACTGTATGGTCAACCTCTGGTGTTCCACCTAGGAGCTACAGCAGTTTCCTTTATACAGCCTGTCACACTGAGTTTAAACCAGCCTTTTTGAGGTGAAATATGGTCTGTTATTAGTATATGCCAAGAACCAAAATTATATTGGCCTATTCCCATGAACTCAGTGTGGCTGATACCAGGACACCCAGTGGGAAGGTCCATGAAGCACCAGGAAGGAGCTTATAAAGAAGGAGTCAGCTTTATTTTTGCACAGGAGAATGGTAGCATTTTGCTTTATGTAATTAGGTTGTTGAATTAAAAGTGATACCAAAACCAAAACTGCTCAGCAAAGGACATGCAGGGTTTCATAATTAAGAGCCTACGCTGAAGATCTCTGGACATTTCTGACATTACATAAGAATGATACCGCTGTGTATTTTCTGCTCTGTTAAACCACAGCTTTATTTAGGTCCTCTGATTTGAATTATCTCTGGTTTTTAAAACAATAGACAAGCACACTCCCTTAGTGTGTGGTTCACGTTCTGGGTTTATTTATTCCTGTTAATAATTAGGAAGTATCTTGAATGTAACCTCAGCATTAGTCTCAAAACCTGTGTATTTTCATTTGCCAAGTTTTTCCTCTGGGAAAGATAATGGTTTGAGGAAGACAGAAACACCAGCTAAAAATTCATCAGGAAGGAGAGTCTGAAGCATTATTGGTGATAAGGAATAGGTTTTGAAGAGAAAGTATGTGCCAGACTGGAAGCTGTACATTAAGTTGGGTAGCAAATATTAGAAATGGAAGAGCTGAGGAGAACAGGAATGGGAAAATACAGAAAGAAATGGGATTGTGTGGGGGACTAAATAATGTAAAGATTTCTTAGGGGAAAGAAGTCTGGGTTAAGTGAGTCTGTCATAAAATGGTAACCTTGGGTGAAATTAATCTATAGTATGTAGCACTGTTGTGCAGAGGGATGTGTCATCTTTAAAAGTGTTATTCCGGTTGTTATAGCCTTCTTTTACTTTTGATGTATTTTTAAGCAAATTAGTGATACGGAAACAAATAAAAAGGGCTTTGTCAATAAAGAATGCCATTACCCCGGTCTCCAGGAGCTGACTTTGAGGAATAGACCTGCCTTTTACCAGATGATTATGTGGGAATTAGGGAAGGTGAATTCAGCAGGGACCTGTAAGCAGTGCTTGAATAAAAGATAACAGAAAGGCAAAATACTGCACAAGGGCTTGCTGTCAGCAAGAGAGAGATGTGTGCCAGCTGGTCAGGGGGAAATACAGGCATGTGCATGTTGAGAAATTGCCAGCTCAGGTCTCTCCAAGCTCAGAATATGTGCACTGTGCTCTATTACTTGGTGTAGACAGCTCTTAAATCCACTTTTGTCCTGGGGTGACTGCCAGATCCGCAACACAAAGGGCAGGTCAGGACCTTGCTGTAGCTCAGCTTGTCTTGGTTTTCATGGACTGACAATGAAACTCTTACATAAAACAAAGGCCTTCCCAATACATTATTTGGTCAACAGGATATTTGAACTGTTACAGCTCTACATGTCATTTTTACAGCTTCTTTTACAGGAGAATGATGTATACACCAGTACAGGGAATCTTGGAATTCACTTTTTTACATACTTTCAGCAGTGACTTTGATCTGTTATGCACGAAAATAAGGAGTGCTGATTTTCCAAAGACGAAGGGTTGTAGTGCTGCCTTTTGTAAGCAGAATGAGGTCACAAAAAAGATTTGACAATCGCGGGAGCTACTCTCAAACAATGGACTTCTTGTTTGTCAGGCTCAAGGGGATGAAAATTGCTACTTTATAAAAATACACGGACAATGTGAGAGGGCAAGGCCTTGATCTTACGCATCTCTGCTCTGCAGTTAGTGGGGTGATGTGAAAAACAGACCATGGAAATAAGTAATTGCTCTTTAATTTCATTATTTAGCAACTCTTTCCCATGTTTTCGTGTCAGTGAGAAATTGCAAGGAGTTCCCTTATGCAGCTCATAAACAGAAACAGGAAACACTATTTGGGTTTTCATGTTGAATGCAAATTGCCTTTGATCTTTCTCATGTCATTGTGACCCAAGGGCCATTCATGACCAGCGATGACCAGAAATGACTGACAACATTTCTTTCTTGCAGTACGATATTGTTGGACATTCAGGAGATGGCTTTGACATCACCTTGGTTGGGAATGACAAGGTTCCCAAGAACAATAAACAACGATTAGAGATTCTTAAGGTAAATACTACTGATAGGTGATACTGGATAATCAAGGATTTTGTGACTGCAGAGATAAAATTGTAGGTCACAGAATGCAAAGCATAAAGAAAGTAAAGTAAAATAAAAGGCCAGAACCTGGTCTTTATCACTTCCAAGGATGGGACATCCACAACTTTTCTGGGCAGCCTCTGCCAGTGCCTCACCACCCTCATAACGCAAACAAAACGTTTCAACATCTTTACACTTTGCTGCTTCTGTCGGCACCCAGATATTTGGTATTAACTGTAACATTACTAGGGTTTGGAAATCTAATGCAAACTACAAACAAGCAGGAGCTGGTCACAGTATTAGAAACTAATCTGTGTTTTCTTCCTTAAATACATAGGAAGGTAGCTACTCGAACCACAGCTGATCAAAGTATTTTACCTCCCCTAAGGCCCAGCTTAATTATGTCTGTGCGTGTATTTTAGTTGTTTAATCCATTTTGAGGAATATCACCCATCTTAAACTATGACGAATTACATACAAAAAGCTGCTTCTTTTGTACTATGTGGAACACTGTCCACATTTCTGAAGCTTCCCCCGACATACCATAACTGAATATTTACTCCTTGTGCCAGCTGAAATGAATGTTTGTTCCTAAAGTCATCTTACATATTTCCACTTGGTTATGCTGTACACACAGACCATGCATGCCCATGCTCAGTTCTGCATGAGTGGAGACCATACCTTGGAAGGGACAGAGCATGCCATTCGTGAAATCACCAAGGAAGAGGCTGACGAGTATTTTGTTATTGTCTTGAGTGATGCAAATCTCGAGCGGTATGGTATTCCCCCATCAAGGTTTGCTCAAGTCTTGACCACCAATGCTCAAGTCAATGCTTTTGCCATATTTATCGGATCCTTAGGAGACCAGGCAGATAGGTAAGTATATTTGGTTTATGCCTAATTAACTTTTTTTGGTTCTATTCATCAAAAATCTAAACTATGCTTTTATTGCAGTGAAGTTATGCATTTGATTGCTCATGTTTGTGTTCTGCACTAAGGTTTTGATCATAGTATCATAAAAGCGTAGGATGGTTTGGGTTGGAAGAGACCTTAAGGATCATCCAGTTCCAAGCCCCCTGCCACAGGCAGGGACACCTTCCACTAGATCAGGTTGCTCAAAGCCACGTCCAACCCAGCTTTGAGTGCTGCCAGGGCTGGAGCAGCCACAGCTTCTCTGGGTAACCTGTGCCAGTGCCAGACCACCCTCACAGGGAAGAACTGCCTGATATCTGCTGTAAATCTTCCTCTTTCAGATCTAAATGTATCGTTCAGTTTAAAACCATAGTCCCCTGTCCTGTCACTACATGCCCTGGGAAGAAGTCTCTCTCTGTCCTTCCTTCATATATTGGAAGACTGCAGTAGGGTCTCCCCAGACCTTTCTCTTCAGGATGAAAAAGCCCAAGACTCTCAGCCTGTCTCCATAGGAGAGGTGCTCCAGCTCTCTAACCATTTTTGTGGCCCTCCTCTAGTCCCACTCCAACAGGTCCACATCCCTCTTGTTTTGGGATCCCAAGAGCTGAATGCAGTACTGCCGGTGGGGTCTCACGAGAGCAGAGCAGAGAGGCAGAATCACCTTCTTCAACCTTTGGTCACGCTCCTTTTGATGCAATCCAGGATATGGTTAGTTTTCTGGGCTGTGAGTGCACACTGCCAGGTCATGTCCAAGTTTTCATCCTTTTCCCTCTTTTTTCAGATCTCCTGACTTGTGTCAGGGAGGAGACTGGTTCATGGGTTCTTGCAGACATCCCTTACAGCTAGATAGTTCTGAGCATTCTGTACCTCCACAGGAAGCACCTGAAGCCCTCCTTCCACGAAAGGATGTGCATTATCCCCCTGTGTAATATCACTGCCTAATCATGGAAAAGATCTGGTGCCTTTTCCGTTTCCAAATACACAGTTTGAGTATGCATGGGCCTATAAAAAAGTGATTAAAGAAAGAGAAACTAGAGTTTAGTGGTCTTCCTGCAGGGGCCTTGGCAGGGGGTTGGACTAGATGGTCTCCAGAGGTCCCTTCGAACCCTAACCATTCTGTGATTCCAAACTGCCAGAAATATGACTCAGATACCTCTTTTGTGCTAGAGACACAAATTCTTTGGAGAGTCTGAGCCAATATGCCTATTTTCAATGCCACTACATAATTTCACTTTAAATTGTTTGGGCACAGGGAAAAAGAAGGGAATTCTATTCCAGGCGTCCCTCAGTTCCACCTCCACTGAGGACCAGTTCATGCAGGAAAAAAGCTGGTTATAGCCGTAAATACCAGCAGCGCCTTTTCTGCTTCTGTTTTGAGTCTTCAGCTTGAGCAGAATGAGAGAAGGCCCTAAGGGAATTGGTGCTCAGTACACAGTTTTAATCAGAAAAGGGTTGAGACAGTAGAGCTGCGGAGCCACCATTAGTTATGTCTGCAGGTCTGTACATCGGAACTGTGTTATGCATGAAAAGAGAACCCATTCTGAAAGATTATAATTACAAAAAGTCCTTTTCCTTCTAGGAATAGTAAATAAATAAATAAATAAAGTGTTGACCCTGTCCTGCTGTGTAAGAGGAGATCTTATAATTGCCTAGTTCTCTGGGTATGGAAAATGCACACAATGCTGTCACTGAAATGAGTTTCTGTGTATGTGGAAGTGCAGAATTTAGACAAAGCCTTCCTGTAGCTGCTGTGGGGGAAGGAGGAGGGAATTCCCTGTTGCAGCCTTTTTAAGAGCTCACATTTAAAAGTGAGATTTAACTGAGCATTGGGGCAGCAGTGCGGAGCATGAACCCCTTTACAAAGCAGAGAAAAAATAAATCCCAAGCCTGCTGACTCCCCATGAGGAGTAACATGCATCTTGTTTAGCCTTTTCTAAGGTGGGTTAAGCTGTAAACAAAAGTGTGTCAGGCTAATATTAGCAGAAAAGTATCTTTCTGTTTAATCTGCTGCAATCTCAAAGAAGAAATATAAAGTGCACATTTAGAATCACTGGGGGTGTTGAACTTAATGAGACGTGGGTACATGGTAACCTATTAAAGTAAGCAAATATGCTAATTTCCAAGGTAAATCTCTAGCTGCCCTCAGAAAACCAGTTGTGGTAATACCTCATGGGGTCACTGGTGCCTTGATCAAAACAGGTTTTGTGTGTCAAAAGTGGATGTGAATAGAAGACTCTAGAAACACTCTTGATTGTCTTGCTGAAAGGACCTTTGTGACATAGCTGCTCTCAGTGTTTCCTCCTACTGCTGCTTTCCCAAGCCTTTAATTGCATTGTGAACAGCATGGATTGGGAAGGTATACAAAAGGAAAAACATCCATTGTTAAGGAACTTGGCTTGTGGTAGGGAAGATAATTTGAAACGTTAATTGTGTCTTGTCCCTCGTTCTGCTCCTTAGGCTGCAGAGGATGCTACCAGCAGGTCGGTCTTTTATTGCCATGGATACCAAAGAGATCCCCCAGATTCTGCAGCAGATCTTCACATCTACCATGTTGTCAAGTGCCTAAATGTCACTGATGTTACGGTGCATGAGTTCAAAGAAGAAACACACTCCTACCGGAGATAGAAACTAACACTGAGGATAAACAGTTATTAATAAGATACACACTGTTCTCTAATCAGCAAAGTGACCCAGATCTGCACGACAGCCAAGCTGTAAGATTTCACCCCCAATCTCTCAACTGACAGTGCATTCAAAGAACTGCAGTGGGGCGGAAGTGCATCGCAGGATGGCAACAGAGAGAATGTCTTTCCGGAGGGATAAATAAACAAAGGGCAGTTTGTGAACATTCCTCTGCCAGCCGTGTTGCCAGCAGTGTGGTGTCATCTCACCCTGTTTTATTAAATACGGGTTGCTGGGATTTCATAATATTATGTAAGGCAGAGCCAGGCAATCTGCTTCAGTGTTTTGCGTGCATCTGTTTGAATGGGTAGTTAACTCCATCTTTGGTTTAAACAGGACTGCTTTTGTCAGGCAGGAAACCTTTCCTTCCTCTGCTGTGGCTTTCTTGTCCTGACTGGGATCGAGGCTTCACCACTGGATACTGGGAACAATGGAGCAGTTTGGAAACACTGACTGTCACGTGTAAACATTCATTATCTGATCAGGCACGGTGCTTAGATCTAGAGAAAGTGGCTGTTAAGAAGGAAAACAAAACAAAAATAGATTCATTCAGTTCTGCCTGTGAAAATGAAGGGGATAGGGTCAAAATGGGTTTGGAACCCAACTGCCAACATTTCCAAAGAGGGAACTACTGCAATGTCTCCTTTGCATGACCAGTGATGCTGTCCTGCTGCACTGTTGCCCAGAATCTCTGAGATAGTATCAGTACATGGAGGTGCCTTTCAATCTGGGAGACAAAAACATTACTGATGCTTTGCTAGAGCCCCTTCCTGATCTGTTTTGCTTGGGTCTTTTAAAGATGAAACTGAAGATGCAATCTAGGCATGAGAGTATACATTCTTTTTTATAAAAGAGGAGGAAAAAAAGTTTATTTTAGCAAGATATCTGCATTGGGGTATATTTAATATCCAGGAGAGTTATAAAGACTTATTTTGTAATTGGCTAGTGTTTGACTTGTTCCATAAGTGTTTGACTTGTTCCTCTTCATCCAGTAAAGAATAGACACCTTGTGATGCATCAGGAACACTGGAATACTTGATGAATTGAATGTATGATTTATTTAAGCTTGGGCTGGGGTATAAGCATCATCACTGATTCTCTTCTAATACTAATTTAAGGGTAACTGAATAGCATAAAGTCAAGTACTTATAAAAATCTGAGGAGGAATTACAGTACTTCACCTCTAATATTTCTCTTAAATCGTGCAGTTGCTAAAGTGCACTATGAGCAGTATTTGGAGAGGAGGAGGTAAATTGATTTGACCTTGTTAAATGCAACCATCACTGTTTTAAAGGGTCCAGTTTTCAGTGGTCATTCTTTACCCCTCCAGTCCTGCAGCAAAAATCTTTCCCAGAGCATCATAAATGTCCCATGTTTAGGGTGTGTTTCGAAGCCTGGTCAGCTTTGAAACTCTGTGGCAAGAGAGGACGGAAGACGTTTTTCAAAGGCTTTTTGGTATTGTTATGATAACTGTATATGTGAAAACAAGGAGGTTGAAGATGCAATTCCTGTTTGGAGAGAAGGGAATTGGGAGGAGAAGGTTAAGAAGGTTATCCCTGGCTGGGATAAATGCATGTACATGCACATACACACAGACACAGCTAATAAGGGGAAGTGCACTTGAAAGTATAAACATCTTGGTCCTGTAAACATATGATGAGATACTAAATGCAATAAAGAATTGGAATATTAATAAGTCTGTAAGTAAATGTGGTTTTACATTGAAATTCCTTTACTTTTATTGCCAGCATGTCTTCAAAAAAGAAGCATTTTCTTATAGCTAATTAGCAAATATGCAGTACACTTTCTAGATTACTCAAGTGGATAAACTGTCATCTTAGATTTACATGCAGTGTAATACTGTTAGCATAAAAAATAGTGTTATTTAAGAGAAGCTCTAAGGTAAATCAGATTTTAAACCTTTTGTTTGATTATCCCAGTAGATTGTACTTCATGTCATTCTAGTTTAAGTTACCTTTCTGTAGTGTTGGGGTTTTTTTCTTTGTTTCAGAAAATGTCTGTTGTGTTTCAGTTCACATCTGATGGGCCCACAGGATACAGCCATGTCCTGGCCCAGGCCCAGCGAGGAGGGCAGCTGGGAGATGATGGAAGCAATTCCTTGATTTTGAGAGAAAAAGAGAAGAAATTAATTGAACTTGTCCAGAGAAGCTATGGCTGCCCCATCCCTGGCAGTACTCAAAGCCAGGTTGGACAGGGCTTGGAGCAACCTGGTCTAGAGGAAGGTGTCCCTGCCTGTGTCAGGGAGGTTGGAAGTGGGTGGGCTTTCAGGCCCCTTCCAACCCAAACCATTCTGTGATTGCTATTTTGATTTTTTTCAGTTTAGAAAGAGAGGGGCTGGGGTTTGCCTATTGCAGTGCTTCATTGCAGAGCATATTTGACCCAACAGCATCTCTCTAAATTGTAACAATTCAAGGAAGGATTTTCCCCAGGCCTCATTATCTTTCACCTGGTTTAATGCCCATTGCTACCCCAGGGAAATCTAAGCAGCAGCTGTGCTTTTCCCTGTCTCACAAGGACTGGCAGTGTTATTTCACTGCTCAGAAATCCAGCAAACAACACTCTTCTTTCATGTCCTTGGGACTTGCAGAGCCTTTTAATATGCATTTAAGTCAGTAAAATGCTTAAGGATAATATAGCTTAGTTTAACTAAGAGGAGCACTGTTGACTGCATGCACCAGGGTTGTGTGTCATTCATTCCCTCTGAAAGCATGTTAAGGTATTTTTCATCTCTTCTCATAGTTTTTTAAGGCACTTTCACTCTCATTGTTTTCTGTGAAAAGGCACTGTTTTGGTGAATTAACAGAGCTGCCAGTTGAAGCAGGTCCTGACCTATGGCTGATGCTTTAATAGCATTAGTCACAAGAGAAGTAGTGATTATAACAAATAGTGAATTTAATTCTTACAACACAGATTTTGGACTAGTTCTGTTTATATCTGAAATGTGTTCATGCTCAGTAGCCAGTTAGTTTACACTCATTTAGGGTCATTATTTAACTAAGGTGCAAAAATACAGAAAGCGCAGGCAGATGTCATTTCAGTCAGACCAAAGCACAGTCAACATTTAGAGACATAAGCAGCTTCGTGTGCCGAGGTGTGAATGACAGATACTGATGCCTATAGTTGAGCATTTTGGAATAGTCCAGTGAAGTCAATACCCTCCCGTATCAGTTGAATTAAGATACCCTAACCCTCCCCTACCCTGTGGGACCGTGCTGTTGGGGATGTTTTTTCCAAGACAATTCTTGGTGTAGCTGCTTGATGTTACCCTGCATTTTGGTGGGAATGTTGGTGATCTCTAACTCAAGAATGTGTGGTTCTTTACAACAGTTCATAGCAAAGATTCCCCTAGGAAAAAAACGTTTGCAGAGCAAACCATTCAGCTGAAGGATTTCGTCTTTTAGGAGACAAGCTTTACACCAAGCATTTCAATCCTTAAACCCAGAAAAGGTCTGTTTTTATCACCAGCCAGGCTCTGACTCGTAAGCAGGCTATTTTAGAAAGTCCTTTTGCAGAATCGCTGCATGAATATGACTCTGTCAGTGCTTTATTTCTCAGTATGCACATTGCTGCAGTGTGATGCACAGAATCTATTTTGCACCAGCAATCCTGAGGAAAAGGGAGTTATTCTCTGGTACTACAAGCAATAAAAGGTATTTGTATTGTTCAGTCTTCAAACAGGTTAAAAGATCCTAGAATTCAAGGTGTCATCAAAATAAACAGGTAACAAATTGCCTTGCTCAGGAGTGCTTTTGTTTTTGAGACTGTTATGACAATGTGAACAACATTGTCACTGAATAAAATGTTTTAAAGTCAACTGCATTTTCTGGGAAATAAGTGTATTTCCCAGTGGGAAGATCTGAGGAAAAGTCTCAACGTTCTTCAGGATGAGGGATATGGTGGGGTTTTGTTCAAAGATGAGGACAGCATTATAAAATTTGAGCAGCATCTTTCCTGTGAGTGTCTGTTCTCCAGCTTTTGACAGCATAAATAAGCATACAAAAATCTACTTTAGAAAACCAAACAGATGTCCTTAACATTACTCAGAGCATCATTAGCCTGAACATCTGGCATGATGGCATACAGAAAAATTCTGTCTTCCACGCTACACCTGTAGCATGATCCTATTCAAGAAAAAACTAATCACAGTATGTATACTGATAGGTAGAAATGTAAAAAACATCTCAGATTTTGACCCTGGATTCCCCAGCCATCACACACAGTTTTGCTTTGGACAGGCTGAGCTCTTTAAAGCCAGATAAGGCTGGAAACTAGATCCTGACCCTGCTTGCATGAGGCTGCATAACCCTACCAGCCAGGTATAATCTGGCACCAAAGCGTCCCCAGTTCCAAAACAACCATAAAGGAACAGAGCAGGAAGGGGAAAAAAAGGGCAATTCAGAGAAGACAGATCTCTGCTTCCAAAGTCAGCACCATGCTGGGAGTGTTATGGTCCCATTGGCTTCAGCCCTTCGACGGTGCTTAAGCATCCTCATCAGTAGGCAGCAAATAAACTCCTTCGCTATTCCAGGCACATGCTCAGAACAAATTAAGGCTTGTTAACATCAGACAAAGAGTGGCACAGAGGCACAGACTAACACGTGTGTTGCCTGTATACTAATTTAGTGAGCTTTTTTCCTTTTTAAATGCATATCAATTAGCAGCTACCAGAAAACGCCAAATTCTTAAAATCCCTGAAACCTTTTACTGAAGGTGGAAACATTCCCTTTAAATACATCTCACACATATGAATAAATAAATAAATAGAAAAGTCCTTTCCTACCAGGACTTGATGCAAAACCCATTCTTAGGAACTGCCTTTTTCATTCAAATCATTAGATGAGTATGATATGTTAAGTCCTCTGGCCAGGCTCTCCGAGTAAGATGAGAATATTACATGCAGACAGTGGCTTGGAAAAAGTCCCAAAATAGCATTACTGGGTTAGGAAAATGTGTTAAATGGGAGAGCAATATGAGGAATGGTGTCCCAGATTTTTTTGATGTCATTATGACTAAATCATGCTCCATGCTAGCTGTACCAACATCTGCATTTCAGCTTGGATTGCTTTGACATCCATAAGGTCACCTAGTATGGTTTCCAAATTGACAGTTATAAATAAGGGGTTTATTTAGGTAGGGATTTGGGTAGGGACATGGATGCTCCACTGCCATGGTTTACAGAGAAGTGTTGAAGCAAGGAAGCCTCCCTGTTGCAGCACTGCACGTGCTGTCCCCGTCCCAGAAATATCTCGTGATAGCAAAGGAGCAATTTTAGCACTGCCTCATCCTCTCCTCCTGCTCAGGCAGGGTCATGCAGGGACAGATCTAGCAGGACTAGGACACCTAGGCATCTCCAATGGCCCCTGTAGCTCAGGTGTTTCCATCTGAGCTGGTGACTGCACAAGATGCTCCTCTTCAGCCCCTTCCTTTCCAGAAGCTGGGGGTTGTGTCCACTCAGGACTCTGCCAGCCCAGTTTTCTGGCTCGTGGGAGGCAATTCCCCAAAGGTTTTGGGAAAGCCCAAAGTCCATTTGAATGAAAGTCCTGTGAGCTCTGCATTCAGCAGCAGAAAGTGCGGTGGAAATTCAATGCACTAAAATTGCTACAGTTTGGTTTTCTATTCAAATTACCTGAAACTGCTCTGCAGGCCCCCTGACTGCCTGCTGCCCCACCCCCCTTCATGTTCTGCCATTTTTATGTCACCTCATTCTGCCGTTTCAAGAAGGTCTCCATGGGTATGAAGCAGCAGGTTTCTTTCCCTCTTTGTTAGGGTGCATTGAAGAATGAATACTCTCCCCTCCTTGAGTGCCAGCTCAGAAGAAAATCTCATCACCCCCTGAATCGCTGCTCTCCCTGCTGCAGATCGTCCCAGCAGACCAAGGAGCCTCTGTAGGGTCAGGTCTTTTGCAGGAAGAACAGGCTGGAAGCAGAAGATTAACTGCACAAGATTTGGACTAACACAGCAGAAACCCGTGCCGCAGCACTAAGCCAGGCCCTGAACTGCAGCATGCATACCCAAACATGGACTGGCATTAATGCTGCTTGTGCATTGGATGCCAAGAAGTACAAATTCTTATATTTAAGCTTTTAGCATGTGATATTATAGCTCTATACACATTATGGAGTTTTATAACAGAATGAAAACATAAAGCATCCTTTTTCTTCTGCTTTTCAATTCATCGATGGTGAATTTTTATCCAGATGCAAATCAGTAGATTCTCCTTTGGAGAAGAGCTGGATCCTGTGAAGGCCAAGATGTCATTTAAGACTAGTATTTTATGTCATTAATCTAATATTTGGAATCACAAAGTATAAGCAAAACATGTCTATAAATGCAGCTCAGTGATAGACAAAGCAGTTTGAAGATTCTGGTGCTTTAACTTGTCCAAAGCAGGTCAAAGCCCATTTGCCTCTTTTATTTTTGAATCACCCTTCGCACCATCTAAGGTGGCTTGGGTTTGATAGACGGATGGACAGTTACCTTACACACAAGTTAAATCTCAGTCACCAGTACATGCAAGTCCCCTAAATGAGAATCCCCATTCTTTTCTCAGCATCATTCAGGGATCTGGCTAAAAGATTTTACAAGCAATTTGCTAAAGCAAGCAAGTAATATACACTTCTGCAGCAGGTAGTTGCATTAATGCTTAAGTGCAACCCTTATGTGGACTACCACGTGGGCCTTTTGAAATGTCATTTGAATACTCCACACAGCTCACCTGTGATAAAATCTGTTACAGGAACTGCCATCAGCGTGTGGTTTGTAGAAGCTTCCTTCTTCCCTAGAGCTGGTGTGCAGCCTCATTAATGTGCACAGTAATGTGATTTGCAGGGTGAAATAGAAAGGAAGCAGCTATTCTCTGAATAACCAAAGAGTCAAAAGATCCTTCCCTCCACCACCAAACACAATGAGGAGGGAAGAGGGAAAGCAGGTGAGGACAGCTCTTCTTGCTAAAACAATTGAGAAGATAAATTGATGCAAGTGGGCTGGCTAGAAAGAGGCAGGAAACTATCCGAAGCCAAGCTGAGGCGAACAAAAGGAAGTGGCCAAGAATAAGTGTGCCCGGGCACAGACTGAGAAAGAGCAGGCTCTAAAAGAACTCTTTTTTGTCTCTACTTAATCCTCTTGAGGGCCGTGGCGAGTGGCTCTGAGTAGGTGTTGGACTCTAGACTTGGCGTCTCCTCATCCCACCCATCCCTCACCCTTCGAGGCCAGGGCTTTGTGGGGCAGCATCTCCTTGCGCTTTCGGCTGAAACCTGATCAGCACATACTCCATGAACCAACCGCACCTCTTCAGAGGTCCTGGGGCATCCTGTCTGTCACCTGACAGCCAGCAAAGCCCAGCCTAATCTGAGATGATGGCAGACAGCAACCCAAAAGGGCACAAAGCTTTTTCCATTATCGTGGAGGAGTCTGAAAGAAGCATTATTTCACTCAACCAGCCGCTCTTAACAAAAGGCACATTGTTTTGCTGGATGATTTCTTCTAGGAAAAGCATGTGTGTGAATGTGGGAAACAGACTGGCAAGGCAGTGAATGTCAAAGTTTAGTCATTTTTCCTCAAAACAGGAATCCAGTGCTTTATGGGTTTAAAAAGAAAAAACAATCTAAAGAAACCAACCCCCTTTGAACAGCTCAGGTTCCACACTCCATCCAAAGTCAGGTGAGTGTCATTTGCCTGGAGCTAGCATTTTCTTAACCTCCAGAGTTTCGAATGGACCTGGGCCTGCACTGTGAGAAACCAGCCTCCAGGCCTGGATCTACACTTGTCCCCAGGCAGTGAGGTATCATTGAGTTTCCACACAGCTATTATGCTGACCTACCCATGTACCTGACTAGTGATGCAGCCACTGACACTGTCCTCCACTGTTTTAGGATATAGTTCACATTATATACAATTTCTTACCATTTCTTATCTCCTGCTTGAGTGGGATCACGCAAAGTGGAAAGCATTTGTTGGGTTTATCCTTGTTTATTTGGAGTATTTTCTTGTGGATGCTTATCACACTGATGAGAATATACCAGTACACTCCCAAGCCCCCTTAAGGCAAGCATGCCTCATACAGGAAAGGGTAGGGAAAAATTAAACAAGCAGGGGCTTTCTCAGAGAGCATTAAAGTGTTGTAATACAGGATTACGTCAGTTCAAGATAGGAATTAAGATTCTTGCAACAAGCCCGTGATTAAGACAGTTTTAATTTAACAAGGGGTGTTTGAGTACATCAATATTCCTTTCTACTAACTGAAACTCCCAGTATCTTTGCATCAGCCACAGAGCCTTGGTTAACACTGAAAGGCACCAAGATGAAGCAAACACTTCGGAGTGGCGAAGCAGAGAAAATTCACACATAGGCATAAAACTAACTACTGTCATTACACATAGTTGGGGTTTGAACGTTATTTTCAGTTTGGATGCTGTGCTGTTCGTGAAGACACAGCTGGTGGTGCCGTTTAACCTGATTTTTCTGGAAAGCTAGGTATTTCATTA
Organism: Psilopsiagon aymara; assembly: GCA_024733675.1. NCBI lineage: Eukaryota > Metazoa > Chordata > Aves > Psittaciformes > Psittacidae > Psilopsiagon > Psilopsiagon aymara. The sequence goes on along the minus strand of JANRGW010051721.1, from coordinate 4,191 downwards.
CTATCTATTTGATCTCTTGGTGATTACCATAAAGCAGGCCAAGAGATTTGCAATGATCATTCCTGATGGAGAAAAGTTAAAGCAAAGAGACATCCTATAATCGCATTAACCCTTGCGCAGCCAGATATGATGCTACCTACATGACAGTTTTGGCACAACTGAATTGTAACAGCATGCTTTAGGAAAGGTCCAGCTCCATCTTGCATGCCCATCTGAAGACAACTGATTTAGGTTGATGTGCTCTATTAATTTTTGCTGCATGTATTAGAAGTAAATCCACATTAGAAGGAGAGCAATCAGAGGGGTTTGAGATGGATATCTTCCCTCTCCTGGTGGGCATGGCAAATGTATTGGCTCCCATCACTCTGGGGCCACCAGGCACAAAAGGGCAGCAGGATGGCAGCCCTCTGGGTCAGATATGAGAGGGTCAGCTCCAGCCCCCAGTGTACAGAGATGGAGGAACCTAAGGGCGCAGCTGAATAAGCAGCTTAGTAAAATCACTAATCCATCCTGCAAGGTCCAGCTGGCTATTCTGCAGGATACCAGCACACGCTAACTTGTCTCTGGGTCTGCCCAGACTTAGACCCCCCAGTCAGTGCCCAGGCCATTTTTATCCACCTTTTTTAGTACAATCCTGTCAGAAAACCTTTAAAATACAAGAGTTCTCTCCAGCTCCTCCAAGTGCCAGAACAGAGTTTGTCATTAAAACCTCAGAAGTTGCTATTTGCAAGCAGACATCCCATTGTGCTCTTGCGGTCACCAGCTAGGTTTTGTGAGTTTTGTCCCTCAAAGAACCAGCTCCTTTGTCCACATAGCTGGAAGAACAGGGAATGTAACAAAAATGCACAGAGGACACCCCACCTTGGCAGTGACTCCATCCTCTGAGCGCAGGCCACCAGCTGTGCCTCATGGCTGCCAAATGGAGGAGCTCACCCTTCCCTTGGCTGGGCGAGCAATGGCATGGTGCAATTCCTCTGCCAGGCACTGGGGCAGGAGAAGCTGGTGGTGGGCACAGAGCAGCCCCTGTGCCTGCTTCCCCCAGGATCAGCATCCAAATCCATGTTTCTAGTATTTCCTAAGCCCTGTGAGACCAGGAAATCCCAATCGCTAACCAATCTATCATTATCTTAAACTCAAAACCCCTGTTAATGGCTTTACCTCATACCCTGCAGCTCTGGAAACCTGCCCAGCTCTTTCTTGTGTTACTTACTTCAGTTGATGACTTTGGCAGGTTTTTCCCCCAGATCTTGGTTACTGTTCCTTGGAGAAACTGCACCTAATCCTCCTGCATTGGGGTTGTCCATCATCAAGCTTGGCTCCACGGGACGTTTATTTCTGCATCATTAAGAGACTAAAACCTGAGCAAGCAATTAAACAATGCAAAGCACAGTGGCTCACAAGAGCCTAAAACCAACTAACAACTTCACCATGTGTTCATTATATATAATAAAAACACTGACAGCATTTAAACCTGCTTTCCATAGCCTAGTTTTAAAAACTGACCTTTATTGCAGTGGTTTTCACATGATGAGGCAGAAAGGCACAGCTCCTGTGACTCCTTTAATAAAGCTCAATAGAATTTCCATTTACAAGCATCTCCTATGCTGTTAGCCAGCATGCAGTACACAAGACAAAAGCCTTCAGAGCCAGTACTTTGCCCTTTATTAAAAACATTGTTAGGGTTTAGATTAGGGCTCTTTGGAGGTCAGTGATTTTGAATGACTACCCTCATTTCCAAGGCTAAAAGCCCGTGGAAGATGGTGTGTGGAGGGTGGACACCGCTCACCCTACAGGTGGGTACCCTACAGGTGGGTGCTCCATTGCATCAGCTGCCACCATCCTCAATGCAAAACCCACTGGCAATGGTGACACAGACATTGGAGACCAAGACATATCTCCTAACAGAAAGAACTGCGTTTTCTTCATCCCTCCTGAGACAACACAGCTCTTGAGGGGTCTCAGAAAGTTTTCGTCTTCAAACTTCACTTGCAGGCCTGTTCTTTACCCTGCCAGGTATCTCAGAAGAGACATGGTAGAATGGTAGTGAACTGGTAGAAGCCCGGTTCAGCCAGGTGGGCTGGAACTCTCTTAGCCCTGCTCACAAGCAATTGCTACTTCCTCTTCATCCCCATTTAACAGCACAAGCAAATGTGGGAGTCGTGGTTCAAGTACACCAGCTGCTGTATAATGGCGTGTGAACAAAGAAGCCCCATGTTCCCATGCCTGGCATCTCCCAGCAGAACAGCCTCCTCTTTGTGGCTTCAAAGAGCCCAGTGCTATTTATGGCACTTCAGTTTCTATTCTTCAGCAATTTCATGTTCACTGGAAAACAACTTTCTAATTTGGTGATGCCACACAAAAAGCACGGACAGGATGGATTTCTCAGCTGCTCCTGCAAATAAAACACATTAAAACCCCAATAATTATACCACCAAGACTTTCATCAGGGGACCGTTCTTCCCATTTCCCTAGCAAAGATCTTTCTGCTACCAAAGAGCTTTCTGAGGCTCCACCTTTGCAGGTAGACAAGTCCCTCGCCTCTGGTAAAGCAACTCAAGGGCAATGGTTGCTCTGGGAGGAAATGCAGAGGGCAGGACTCACTGAAAGCCATTTTACATTTCCAGGATTGGAAATTGCTGTGAAGCCCCATTTGCAGCTGGGATCAAGGTTTTTCTAGATGAGATTGGCAGAGCTGTTGTACTCTTGGGTTGCCTCAGCTCACCACAGCTCTGCTTACCCCTACTGCTGGCCATACTGATTTTGCTGTGCACAGAGAAAGTACTTCATTATGCCTATATGATACACAGGCTGTATGACACCATCTCCGAAACCACTAGTCCGAGCATAGACAGCAGTACTATACAAAAGACAGAAAATGGCATGTTTGTGTCCCTTTGCATTGAACAAAAACATTAAAAGATGAAGAGGTGGCTTGCCCTTGTTTGCTGTATGTATCTGGGGGCTTGTGTGAAATGACAGTCCTGAAAAACAACATGATTTTTGGCTATGTACATATGTTCTCAGTGGTTTACTATTTGAACTTTCTTACCCAAGAGCACTCCAATGGTAGGACTAGAAACTATTCTCCCGGCAATTTTTGAGCCGTGTTGCCATTATTAAATATTTCAATATCCTTTAAAAAAATTCTCTCCACATTTTGTATTATTCACCATGATGTGTTTGCTCTTGTTTTGTTAGAGAAAGTCCTTAAAGACTTCTACTTGTATGAGTCTCATTAACGCTGAGCCTTGGACCAGCAGTTTCTGAGCCTCTCAAAAGTTTTACAGTACAAAGTGGTTTCTGTTGGTGCATATCACATCTGGGCTTCTGGGAAGGTCTGGAGAGGGTTTTTTTCCCCTTTATGCTGCCTCAAAGTCCAAGGTGACTGAGTGGTCATGGGGACGGGGACACTGAAGAAAGTGCTGCAGCATTTCTATCCTGTTCACGAATGGGTAAGAGGAAAAACTTGAGGCTGAATCTGCCATCAGCCTCATGTTTCCAAGGCCAGAGCATCATTTATATTGGACTCAGTGGACTTAAGACAATATCAGCTTTCACCAGAGATAATTTGGGATCTTGGGGTAAAAGAACAAGCATCTGGTGTCCAAGGTTAGCCTGTTATTCAGGCAGCAGGGCTCCTTGCAATCTGAGTATCAGAAGATAAATATGAGGGGATATACTCAGCAAAAAGCTGAGCAAAAAGGTCAGTAAAACTGAGGTATGACAAACAAGGTATGACATAAATTCATGTATCTCACTACCTGGAAAGACACAATTAGATGAGATATAATTCCTTAAAGTCACTCACATAAGTGCCCAGGAACAGGGGTAGCAAAATAAGCTGCTGGCGTAGACTGCCTGTATGCGGTACCATTGTTCTACATTACCTGGAGTCCCCTTCATCTACTCTTAGCACTGCAATGAATGATGTTTTACCTCATTCTGCAGGATTTTCCATATTGCCAGCAACTCTTCCAGAGTAGGATATTTAGAACCATAGAATCATAGAACAGTTAGGGTTGGAAAGGACCTTAGGATCATCAAGTTCCAAGCCCCCAGCCATGGGCGTATCCACTGAACCACCCAGCTTGGTGTCATCGGCAAACTCACTGAAGGTGCACTCAATCCCACTGTCCATGTCACCAACAAAGATGTTGAACAAGACCAGTCCCAACACTGATCCCTGAGGGA
>JANRGW010051719.1:0-14760 GCA_024733675.1 Psilopsiagon aymara | reverse complement strand
GGTGAGGCACTGGAATGGGTTGCCCAGGGAAGTTGTGAATGCTCCATCGCTGGCAGTATTCAAGGCCAGGTTGGACAGAGCCTTGGGTGACTTGATTTGGTGTGAGGTGTCCCTGCCCTTGACAGCGGGGTTGGAACTAGATGATCTTCAAGTCCTTTCCAACCCTAACTATTCTTGATCCTATGATCCTATGTCAGGGACAGTTCCTTGTGTGCACACTGCAGAGCCTTGAGATGGGTAACTTCATCCTGAGTCCCTGAAAACCCAGAGCTCACTGATGCTACTGTTGTCCAGGGCAAAGCACAGTCTGTTAGGCAAGTGTTAAGCACAAAAGCTGAGTTATGGAGACACATCAAACGAAATTTTAGAAGGGTAGCAGCTTCCTGGGAGGTCCTGAATGTCTGCTCAGCCATCGAGGAGTGTGGGTCCTGTCTGGGAAAAATCTAAGCAAAAATACTTTATTCTTTCATCCTTAGCAAGAAACAAAGCAAACCAACTCTCAAATAAATTATCTGGAATAATGGGGAGATAACTGACCAGTTAAGTTTTGACTCATGTAATACCAGCCTTCCAACCACCTGTGACTGCAAAGACAGCAAACCCCATCTTACAGCCTTACATCTGCAGGAGACAGTTTCTCCATCTGGACAAGATTTGCAGTTGGCAACAGGTGAGAGGTCAAAGTAATTGGTGAGTTGTACACTTATGGTCTAGAAATTGAACAGTCAGCAAATTTGTGAAAAGTTTAGAAACTTTTCTATCACAAACTCTAAAAAGGGCTTCTCCCAGTGCTATAGATTACCAGAAAGAGCAAATTGTCAGCACCTCAAGTGTTTTAGGGCTACGAAGAAAGTGTTGAAAGATAAGTGGGAAGTCTCAGCAAGGACTGAGGATGTTCATATCACAGAAGGGAGGAACATTGATCCTGGACATAGTACTCCAGAGACAGGAGGCAGCTGAACTTTACGCGTGAAAAAGCAAATCCTTAAGGCAGAAAAAAACAGACTTTCCTGGGGCATGGCTGAGATATCCCCAAGGAAGCCATGTCTTCTCAGTTGGAAAGAGGCATTTGAGCAGAGAACTGTGGTCTGGGGTCACTGGGACGGGAAAATTTCCTAACAAATTTTCTGAGCAGTGTTTGCTTTTGGCTGATCCCATTACAAATCCCGCTTCCTCTATTGTACTAATGTCTTCTTCTGCCTCTTTCCCACACTGGATGCAGTAGTCCCAGTGATTTGTGCCTCTCTTCTTGCTTTTGTGGGGAAATATTATTCTGGGGCAACCTGATTTCACTTCTCCATCAGACTGCACGTCTGTCCTACATGTTTTAGGCTGCATTCAGCAGGCAAGGAACAGGGTAACTCTTACAGAGGCAGTAGTGCGTTTGGCTCTATATTCCCTGTTTCTACTACCTCAGTAGCACTGTGCTTCTTGGTCTGAACTATCCCCAGACAGGCAGGAGGGCTCACATGGCACTACCATGTGCCATCACACGGGTTTGACCATGTTTTGCTGGGAGAGCAGGCCCCTGTTCTGTTTGTCCTCTGCTAAAGAAGAAAAGTGCCCATGGGATCCTCCCTGCACATCTGGATTTGATTTGCTGTGATTTGTATGTAGTGGGTTAACAGGCAGATTTTTCTTTCTTGGTAATAAAATCAATAAGTTATATGCTATTAGTTGAAAACTGACTCCATCAGTGTTTCAGTAGGTGAAGTGTATTAACAAGCATCCAACAACCTCATGGGCTATTTATTTAAACTAGTAATTTATGCTTTTTTTTAAAAAAGCAGCATGTTGAAAAGGGTGGTGGGAAGTCTCCATGTAGCCCAGACCAAATTACTCCTCAGCCCAACCATTATGCACTTCTTTAAGAGAAAGAAACCTGTCCTAGCTCCTCACTTGGAGACCAAGCTGTTCAGGGCCTGTCTGGTGTGATCTTTCTGGTTCAGTTTTTTTTGTGCTTTGCCACTAGCCCTGGGGAGTTTGTAAATGCAGTAGGCTCAGACCACATCCAAGACCTAGAAGCAGCAGGCTACTAACATTAAAGATGGTAGTAGGGAGTGCTTTTCCATGCCCATGTCATTCCAAGCATGCGTGGATAACTATTTGCTTACTATTAAATTGTTCACATCCTGCCACTGCTTAAAAACAGTGTTTATATATAGCCAGACTACAACCCACCAGTGTGCCCTTCACTTTTAGCCACATAAAACTGCATACTTTTATTTATATCTGCATAAATATAAAACTTTTCTTTGCAGAGGGCTTAAAGGCTTAGACAACACTCTCATTTTTCCCTTTTTTTTCCACTTTCTAAGAGGTAAGCAATGTGTTAGCAGGAAGGATAGACAACTGCAGGCTGGACAAGCAGCATGACCTTTGTTTTTTCGGCTTAAAAGCCCTTGTTAACCTTACCTCTGGCTCAAGGCAGCTGATGTGTTTCCCTGCTCTTCTCAGAACACTTGCTCTGCCAGCAGAGGGGAGTCTCCTGCCTGAGCTATGTTCAGCTTCCAGTACCGGAAGGAGGACTTCAGGAAATCTAGAGAGGGACTTTCTTTCAGGACAGATAGTGGCAGCCCAATGGAGAATGGCTTTAAACTGCCAGAGGGTAGATTCAGATTAGATATTAGGCAGAAGTTCTTCACTGTGAGGGCAGTGAGACACTAACAGGTTGCTCAGAGAAGCTGTGGCTGCCCCATCCATGAAAGTTTTCAAGGCCAGGTTGGACAGGGCTTGGAGCAACCTAGTCGAATGGAAAGTATCCCTCCCCATGGCCGGGGGTTGGAATTAGATGACCTTTAATGTCTCTTCCATCTCAAATCATTATGTGCTTCTGTGTTTGCAGACATACATGCCTGAAGTATTTTAGCTGTGCTTACCTTGCCCTCTAACAGGGGGGAGGAGTAAATATCCTGCGGGGAAGCTTTCAGCACTACATTTTTCTGCTTGCTGAAGAACTGTTTTTTTTTCCTCCTTGAAGAAAATTAGTAGGGAGAACAAAACTGGAAGCTTATTTTCAAGGTTTCGAAAGCTTTTGGTTTGACTGGTAACCAGAGCCATATGCATAAAAAGAGAATAATTATTCTGTTGAGAACCTAAGGTGGCCTGCTGTTCATTTTATATCAACACCAGCTTCTATACTTGTATTACTCAAAATGAATGACTGAATTTCCATTGCTTTCAGTACTGTTGCTTGGATGCCTCAGATCTGGTCTTTGACTTTCATCTGTGTGTGTGTTTATGTGTATGTGAGGTGTCTACGTCTGCAGTGTAGGTGTCTAAGCAGCATACGAAGGAACATCATACTAGGGAAATAACTGCCAGTTAATCAGAGCAAAATCACTGTTCTGTTTTAGGAGACACATTTTGTCATTGTTGAGAGAAAATGCTATTTCTTTTTTCTTTCTTTCTTTTTTTTTATTTATTTCTCTCCTCCTAGTAGTTCTATTACTAGGTTTCCTTCTGCATACACACTTGATGCTTCGAGGAGTTGGAAGATCCATTGCTGAAGGTAGAAGCATCCTATAAGGAAAGACTGAAGTAGTAGTGTTTACTTCATGCCATAGGTTGCTGAGGAGAATTGCAAGATGTCCGTAAGTATTGCTGCATAGAAAGACAGGAGTACACTTTTACTTATTTTCATGATCCTAGGGCCAGCAGTGGTGGCTTTATACTTCTGCAGGAGCGATAGAGGCAAGATACTAGCAAAAAATAGTAAAGCAAGCAAATAAAGAATTAAAACAGATATGTAAGACAGGATGCAGAATCTTAATGGCTGGAGACTTCTAAAAAAAAATTAAGACATCCTCTTTCCCCAAGGCAGGTAGATCATTTGCACTTTGTGTAACAGCTGTGCACTGTTATCATAATACAGAGTAAGGACAGAGTACTCCAACAGCTTTGCTACTTTGTTTGGCTTTTGTTTTTAAGATTAATAAACAACACATCAGACAGCAGTAGTTAAATAAGTAACTTGCATTAAAGTTATATAAATACAAGTTTGTAGTTTTGTTTTCTTTTTAGAGGAGGAGAGCATCCTTCCGTAAAACACCCATCAATCCTTACTGAGATGCTGCCAACTCACAATTAAGAGGACAGAAGTGTAAACAAATCTACACTGAGCAGAGACAAAATAGTGGCCCCTTCGGGTCTACTCCTTTGTGTTTATCCTGTGCATTATTACACAGCTATTATTCAACATGTGAGCATCTGAATATGTTTTGCTATTAAGAAAATGAAAATACTTCCCTATACTGTGTTTTTTGAGTACTGTACTAGAAAGAGCCACATCATCATCATTGTTGTTACTATTGTTATTAAGGATCTGTCCTTCATTCCATGCATAACTATTATTTCACAAGCTAAAAGCACCATTCCTCCCTCATGTCATAGTCTATAAAGCACTCCGTGCACAGTGAAGCAGATCCCCAATTAAATGCATGTGCTATTAAAATTAAGAGAAGTATACTATTACTGTTGATTATAGAGGAACAAAATTCTAGGGAGATTTAGAAAAAAAAACCCCAAATATTTTTATCTGGACAAAATAATGTACAATTATTAATATTGCACTTTTTAGAAAATAAATCCTAATAAATATACAGAAAAGATATACATTTACATACATTGAAAGACATTCTTCTTTTATTAAATAACAACTTACACTGATGCTTAGCAACACTATTTCTTGAAGACCCATTTTTAATAAAAACGTTCACTGCCAGATGTGTTTTGAAGTAACCCAACTTGAGACAGTTTAATGTCATGAACCTCACACTGACCTCAAAAGCAGACTTCCAGCTTTGCTGAAAAATCTGCGTGTCATGGAAGCTGTAACACAGCAGTACTCAAACAGCATTTCACTAATATACCACAAGGCATGAGCCCCACTGGGGTGACAGGAGAGGCACAGCCAAGCCTTTAATTTAGAGATGGTCTTGAACCAGAGCCTCAGGTCCAGATAGATCTCCTTCAAAGTTTCACAATGCTCAAATGCTGTACTTTGCAGATTTCCTTTAATTTTAGGGCCCTATTCTGAGCAGAGCAGAGAGGGCCCAAGAACTAAAAGCATTAAATATATCACTGGTTCAATAACTACTGCAGTTGGCCAGGGGGAAGGACAGCATGGAAAATCATGCTGTGGGTTTTATACTTTCTTAGATTATATCTGCAGAATGCTATACATGGGCTTAAAAATGTGCTGCTTTATAGCGCTTGTTTTGTTGTGGAAGGTAAATGGAGGGAAGCAAGTTTGTTAAAAATGATTTTTGTTAGTCCTCTGGGCCTGATGCTGAATCCGTTCTGTTTCTACTGAGCAGAAATAATGTCAAGGAATCAGAATACATCTCTTTTCTACTTCTTTCCTGCTGCTTGCTTGTCTGCCAGGAGAGAAATTTCATGTTAGCATGAAACCTTTCCAAAACCCAAGGCTTGAAAGCATCTGAACACTGGGAACTAGTACTCCTCTCTTTTCGAGTGTTAGTAGGATGCAGTAAGCCAAGTAGCTCCTGTTACCACAATTTCTTTCTTTCCTGCCTGTGCTCTGTACAGGACAGCATCTTCAGGTTTGTACTGCAGTCTGCCAATAGTAGATCATACTTTATCTCCTATAATTATCACCATTACCTCACCTCTGTGTTGAGGGCAACCCTCCTATCCCTAATCCTCCCTCACACACACTCCCCGGTGTACTTCAGGCTCACATTACACACTGTTTTCAACTTCCCCAGGCACCAGATCCTCAAAGATACCAGGATCTCCCACTGACAAAGTTTGAAGGCCTCGCATGAGAAGGAGAGAGGGATTTAGAAAGACAGAAAGGAATCTGATCTCACCTGTAACCGATTTATAAAGCAAAATCATATGCTTATGCTCTCAAAGTCATCTAAGATAGATGAAATAGCTAAGATAGATGAAGTATCTAAGATAGATGAAGTATCTATATAGCTCATAGTTCAATGTTTAGTTTTGCCTTTTTTTTCTTTTATTTTTCCCTGCAGTAGCCCATGACCTGTCTAGCTGTTTGGGTATCTGATTTGTATTGTTGTGGTCCAATGTGATGTTTTTATACTGATCCATTTCTCCATCTGTCTGCTAGTGTATCTCCAGGCATGTACATGGATTATGGGTAGCCCTACTTCTCTCAGGCCCGTTGCTGGTGGTGTGGGACTTGCTGACTCTTTGTGGTCTACCCTCATGATTATGTTTTGCTGCAGGATTTCCCAGATTCATAGAAGGGAAAACTTATGAACAATGATTTGGTAAAAGGTTTTCTTTTCCTTTTTTTTCTTCCTTTTTCTTTTAGGGAAATAAATAAATAAAATGAAAAAAAAAGAATTCCATTCCATTTGTACTTTCTGTAAAGGTCCTTGCGTCATTGAAGCAAAGTCTGTGATCCCCTTGTTCCTCCATTTCCACTGCTTTTGTCTTCAAACTTTTCCACAAGTCCCACAGCAACGTGACTTGAACTGGGTGAGCTGGCAGAGTTTGAGCTGCTTCACTTTCTCGCAGTACCTTGTGGTGTCTCTGCACTCCACTGCCGAAGGGGAAACAAAAAGGAGAAATGGTAATGAAATAATGAAAGAAAGATTTCTGACCTGAAAATATTTCCTGGGGTCGCCGAGAGGGGCACCAAAACAGCTTGGTGTTGGGAGGTCTCATTAGGAGCATGAATTTCACTTGCTGAGCAGAACTTCAAGAGGCCAAAGGCTCAAAGAAGAATGTGGTGGGAGCCTTTGCTTTCAGAGACCTGGGGAAAGGGCTTCTGAGGCTGCTCTAACACTGTCAGTTTGTCACCCACCAGAATTTTATGGAGGCTTTAGAACAGTTGTTAGACCACAGAAGAAGTAGTAAATAAAACTTGAAACACAGTTAAACAGAGTAGCTCAAAGGCACTTTGGCCAGCCTTTTACACTTGAAGAGACAGTGTGAAAAGTGTGTGTTACAAGTGCGTTCCAGAGAACAGCTTGGGATGAGGATATTAACACACTTTTGAGCTCCCCTAGGACTCTGGTCCTGGTTTTATTTCAACAATTTTGGAGGCCCACAGCCTCCTGCTTTGGAACTCCAGACTGGAAAACTGTCCACCATCCCTGCAAGACCTCGTGGGTGCTGTTGCATGAGGGAGTCCTACTTCCCATGCTAAGGCTGGAAAGGGGATCATCACAGGACGTTTATATATAGCAGGAAGAGGCTGTAGCAACAGCAAGGGTCATGTTTGGTACTTGTAAGCTCCCTCAGCCCTTCCACTTCCATTAAGGCACCCCAAAATCAGCTCACATGTTTGGACCTGTGAAGTCTGCTTTATCTCTACTGAGATGGAGCCTCAGAGTTGGTGTGGCTGAAGGCATGCATAGGTGGGTTCTGCTGCTACTTCTGTGATGGCCGCACAGCAACTGGCTTGTGTGCTCAAGAATGGGATTTGCCCATCAAAATCAGCCAGCAAAGTGGGAGACAGGGCAAATGAGAAGACAGCAATTTAAACTTGTGCTTTCTGGTGTTTCCCAAGCAGATGCTGCCACAGCAGGGCATAGCTTCCAAATAGGCACACTATCCGTCCTTTTTTTGCCATAAGAAAAATATTTGTAACTTATCTAGTTTTTTGGCAGGCCCAGTTCATTGCTTGTCACCTGAGAGCAAGCAGCCTCAACTCCAGGAATTCCCATCATCAACCTAGCCCTTGGATTTAGAGGTGCTGTATCTTAGCTATAGCCAGCAGCCTGTCTGTGATTCATGCATTTCTTTCTGTCTGTCCCATCAATGGAAAGTTAAGACTGCCTCAGTCACTGCACATGCTATTAGAAAGGGGATGTAATCCCAGCACTAGCACCATCACCAACAAACCACAATAGGTACTATTCCTCGCTGGGGAGCTAAGTTTTGGACACTGCATTTTGCACATGTTTGGGCTGGAGATACTGCAGGATGCCCAGCTACAGGTCCAGTGCTGAATTTCTGAGAGATGGCTCTGCCTTCTTTCCTCCTCTCCTTGCTGCAGTGGCTCCCCTCCTCTCAGCAAAGTACCGTTTTCACAGGGTGTGATGTTGCAGCGCTGCCAGTTGGCTGGCCGTGGCCTCCAAGAGCAGTGATGCTCCATCACGGGCTTGTTGGTGCGGATATGCACACAGTCGACTCGTCGGGACTGGAAGCCGTAGTTTCCACATGTAGCTGTGCAGACAGTCCACAGGCTGACCCTCCAGTGCACACCACAGAGGTCGGTCCAGCAGTTCTGGGTGCTCAATGGCCTATGGGCAGGGGGAGAGAGGGGTGGACTGTCACCATGCTGCTCAGAGAGCAAATGCACACCACTCCAGGTGCCATGCAAGTTCCGGGGACAGAAAACCTTGTTTATCCCAAAAGTAATTCACTCAGCACACCATATGGGTCAGGTCTTCATGGGGTGAGAGTAACTCCAGTGTGCTGAAAAGCAGTTTGTGACTGCAGTCAAGGACCATACCCTCATCAGGCATGCACTAATATAGCACTATTGGAGTTAAATGACCATCTGAACTGTTTAAGGATTTGCTGAAGTGTCCTCTCCATGAAGCACCAAATCATTGAAAAGATACAACTGGTGAAGTGCTGATCAGTAAGACCCAGCAAGGCTTTGCAGCCAGTGGGAACAAAACCAGTTCTCTGAAACCCTCTCTTTCCCTTCTACACCATCTCACAGATGATGCATAGGCATACATATTTCCCACCTGTTTTTCACACAGATAATGAAAGTACATGTCTGGGAGCTAAAGAGCCAATTCTGTTAATTTTCAGTCATGATCAGGCATGATTTGTATGTGTATATGTCTTTACAATATTGACTGTGGAGTTTATCTGCAGGAAAACAAAAGCTATGGAGTCCCTTTTTTCCCCCAGTTACAGCGTTTGTTTAAATATGTGAGAAGAAGAATGGCAGTTTAAGAAGACAGAGCACAGCTTTTCAGTTAGGATTTAGCATGAGTGGAAGACTTACCACTTGCTGGCCAACTAGTGGTTTTTTTTCTGGGGCTTGTAGCAACAAATAGTGCAGCCTAGGGTTAAACCTGGTGAGATTTGTACCATGTAACTGTATGGGTTGCAGCATGAACTCTCTGTTCCATAAGGGAAACCCAAAAGTTGCCATTTAAGGCACTCATTCATCCAACATTTCTGCAAAGGATAGTGGTTTCAGGTATAACGTATTCCTGTCCTACCTTGGTAAGGAACTGCACTGATCAGATGACACAGAAGTCCCATCTTTGGTCTGGCAAAACACCTGCCTATGCTGTACTGCCAGTCTTGGTCCAATGCAAGGCCCGTTACACTAAGAAAACAGAAAAATTACTTAAGGGAGGTAAAAGGCAGATCATGTTCGCCTTTTGTGAGACTGCTTGTGAAATAAATTGCATACTGTCATTGAGCTTTGGAACACTTCCCACAACTCTGCAGGCTTTGAAACCTGAGCACCCAGTCATCTTCTGCCCTACCTCACTGTCCTCCAGCAGGGTTAAAATTGCACTTCTCGATCTGCTCTGTAGACTAATTACCTCTCTTTTTCAATAATTCAATCTTAAATACATCTGTTAGGACAGATAAAATACTTCCATGTCATTAGCCAAGAGGCTATGATTCATACAGGAAATCTCAATACATTCCTTTTATTGTGCATTTTGCAGCTTGTACTATCACAATTTATGGGCAAAAAGTTAATAACTAAGAACACACTGAACCAAGGCCGTATTCCATTACATTTAGTAATTTAAAAGCATTGCAGGACAATAATCAAAAGCAGCAAGCATGACAAACACAGCAGATCTGCAAGCTTGCTACAGTACTGAGGTCACCTTTACCTATTCAAGCTTATCAAGCACGTTACTGTTTAACTCTTCTAATCCTCTCCTTCAATCAAATGATAATTAGCTATAGATATGAAGCATGTACTTGTGTCCTTTTAAAATTATATCAGCCATTAGGAAGAAGTTTGGTTGTGTGTTTTGTTTTTTTTTTTTTCTTTTTTTTTTATCAAGTGCCTGGAAATTATATCCAAAACCAGACTGAGGGTTGAAGAAAGGGGCTTCAGTGTGAGGGAGGAATTCTTCCCAGGAGAGGGATGCTGACAGATCCTTCTTCTCCCTCTACCTCCCATAAGTGGGAGCCCTATTTTGTATGTACTCCTCACATGACACTCCCTTTCTGCTGTTGTTTCTTGCCTCCCTGATAACTGGGAGAGAGAAGCAGTTACTGTCAGAGGGTTACTGCCAGATTTCCAGATGCTCCCAGTCAACTCCCTCATTGATCAGGATGGATGGAAATGTCTTTCATTGGAGTATGTAGAGTACTTCTGTTGTATCTGTGGAGGCTACATCCTTCATCAACAGCAAGCTTGAGTCACCAGTTGTACAACACTATGTGGGATTACATAGCAGAGATCAAAATGACGCTAACATTAAATGAAAGAAAGGAATTAATTTTAGAAGTGGGGGTAGGGCAGGGCAGGTAGTCCACTTATTTTCTCTGTGAGTTGGGAAAGTTGGTCAGTAAACCTGAGAAACTGAGACACCATACCCTGTGATACTTCAAGAAGGTCATTGATCCATTGAGTCAGCAATACGTTTCTAACTGTAGTTGAATAGCAGCCCTCTGCCTTGGAGGCTGAGCTGTATAGAATCATTTGGGGCTTGTTTGTTGTTTTTTTTTAAAAACTAGGAAGAAGAAATATTACATTACAGTGAAGGGTTAGGTTTAGCAAATTAATTCAGACCTCTCTAATTGTCTCAGATGAGTATGCTGTCATGGGGAACAATTTGACCCATAATCATCTACAAAATAAGGATGACGTAACTGGCTTTTTGCAAGGATAATCCAGTCCTTATCTGGAATTCTATAGGGAATGAAATAATTTGCTTCTTTCATGTTAAAAGGTAAGTCCAAGCTTTACTCATAAATATAATGCAATAACTCATTCTCCTTTCATGGGAAAAACTTCCAGTATACACAGGTGATAGTGAAATGAAGCTATTTTCAAGTAGTGAACATAACAAGTTCTAGCTGAAGACACTTTTTAATACCAACATTGTAAGATCCTGGTGCAGTGCAATGTGTTGTGCATATTAGCCCAAACAAATATAGAATGCATGTGATTATTAATAACAAACTATCATATATATTACGTCTAATAAAATGATGCAGCATTTGCCATTGTTTCCAAAGTTGCACATGCTTATTAGAAAAGGAGGCAAAATATTTCATGATAGCTAGCTGTATGTCGAGACTTACAGTTATTAGTCCGGGTAATTATTTCTTAGCCTCTTCTTGCATGGCAAGAAATCTTGCTTCTATACCTTTACCTGACTCATTTCAACTAGATACATGACTACTTTTGCTTTGACAAACTGCTTTTCTTCTTCCCTTCAAAAACCTTTATTTCACCAGAAGTGATATTAAAGTAGTACTGGTATCTAGTGTAACCTCAAGCGAAATTGGCTTCTGTGGATTTAACGCTGTCTCTCATTCAACCTGGAATGCGATAGTTCCATGTGAATCACCATTTTGGAAATCTCCGTGCTGAAATCTATGAGTTTCTACCCCTTAGTCTGGACTGTAGCAGACTCATCAACTTCCACAAATGGCTTAGTCAAGCTGGAGTGGAGTGTAAGGGAGGAAAGCACATAGCAATAACTGGTTCCAGGCTATAACAGATAACATATTGACAAGTGTCTTTTCAGGAAATCTCATAGCTCACAGAGAGACAAAGACATAATTCTTCTGTGGATTCCCACAGTAAAGTTATTTAACTCAAAATACTTAATAACTCTAAATACTAATAACACCTGGTATTTATGGAGTGAAGCTTTTTAATGTCTGATTATTGTATGAAGCTGCAAGGAGAGAATTTGAATATCTGCAAAACAGCATGAAGTAGCCTGAAAATGCAGTTAGCCCTCTATTCTGCTTTTCATCAGAAAGCAAATCAAAAAAGGTCCCACATCTTTAGCATTCTCAGGAAACATCAGCAACTTTGTAAAACTGGGTTATTGTACAGCCTCTTGCCCCTAACCTATCAGAGTAATCAGAGCTGACTCCTGCCAGCCAAAACTGAACATTCACTAGGTGATAAGGGAAATTAGGACTTGGAGAAGGCTGTTTCCCAGATGTGTCACCTGTCACTATAAAGAGAAGTTTCAAGCCTTTCCACTGGTGATGATGCAGGGATTTTCAGTAAAGTCCTGTTTACAAGCAGCATTTCTAGGGATTGTGGGAAGCTACAGAAATCCAAGCATGCCATGCATCAGTCATGGAGCTGAGAGAGCTGAGTAGCTTAGTTGCCTCCTGAAAAGCCTGCAGACTGTAAGCTAAAGATACCAGGGTGCAAAATCACTCCTCTCATTTTCTGTCTTTTTTCTAGCCTACACTCTTGAGGCTCTCCTTGGACTCCTGGCTTGTTCCTTACCTGGCCCCAGGAGGAAGCAACCCACTCAACACAGGGCTGCCTGTTACAATTCTGTGTGTCCACAGGGTGCTTCGACATCTGGGCACAAGCCTCATTTGACATTGGGACAGAGTTGCCTTTCACTGTCAGGCGCTGACACGTCACTCGCCGAATCTGGATGCCTCCACCGCAGCTCCGTGTGCAAGGAGACCATGATGTTACCATCCATCTGTGACAGAAAGGAAAATAGGTCAGGGGGCAGATACATGTCACCATCTGCGGGATCACTGATGTCAGCAGATCTTTATGTACTCGACCAAAGAAAGGCAACAATGGCTGGTTCATTTAGGGTGCAATCCTGTAAAGTGCTGAGTACCTCAGCCTTCCATAGTGCTCACTGAAGAGTGCTTGGAGGATGAAAGCTTAGAAGAGCACACTTTTAATAACACTATCTTTCTCAAGGCTTTTGGGGCCCAGAAGTAATTTTCTAGCCCTTAAGGCTGTTTCTAAAGGCTGAGTAAGTACTCCTAGCCCAGACGCAGGAGCTGTACATGGCTGGTTTTACACAAGTGTGCCACAGAGGCCTCTGCCACAGGCTACAGTCACAATGCCAGCACTGACTAGCCCATTTACAACCCTTAGCATGGAAAACCACGTCCATAAAGTCACTGGAGTAGCTGACAGGCCACTTTGAACTTGCTTCTGAAAAAATAGCCAAAAGCCTGCTGGGTCCTGCTGGCATATGCCTGCTTTGTTATGCCTCTACAGCTAGGATAATCCAGAAAAGCCTGGAGGTTGCTCAGGGATGGGGCTGGTGCACAGTGAGCTAAAGGACAAAGGACACCTTTCTTTTTCCTCTTGAGCTCAGAGCATGCATTTGCCATCTGAAGCTAAGGCTCTGAACTTCTATGTGCTGGGGTTTAAAAAAATCCAGTCTCACTAGCAAAAGCCTGTAACAGCAGAAAATAACAGTCCAGGTCCAAACTCTTACAAAGATGGACAACGCATTTTGTCTCTTTAAGGATCATGAACTGGAACACTCATACAGTTGAGTTTGGGAAGGTGGTAGGTAGGAACAGGAAGGATGCAACTGGTTAATTAATAATAACTGATCTTCAGTTTCCTGAAGAGTTTTATGGTCAATTCAGCAGTTTGCTTCATTAAGTTTCAGGATATTCAACACGGTTTGTATGTTACTAGGAGGAAAATAATTCCTGTCACATCTCTCACCAGGGATCTTTATGATCACTTTACAAAATAGGCAATAGGTGGTTTCCAGTCCCACGGAGAGGCATTCATCACTATTTCTCAGTCTTCTGCAGGCGATTAGCTCCCATGGTCACAGAAACAAGTATATAAACAAACACACTCGCAGTATGGAAAACAAAACCACTGCTGCTATTTTCATGCAGTTTGGTGAGGTGGAATCTGAAATTTCTATATCCCACATCAAGCTCTGCTCTGCATTTTAATAAATTTTTATTTCCAAGCTTACATCTCACAAGTTTCTCAGGAGCTGAGGGAAGACTGTGGGCTGCATTACAGTTCAGGGAAGGTATAAAAAGACATTAACCATTCCCATGGAATTTATTGCCATCACCAAGCTAATTGGTGAAGCATCACAAAGCTGCTGCTAATGAGTGTTTCATATTTCATCAAATCTCTTTTGGTTTCCATCTTATGACTCAGCTGGCAGCTCAGAAAACGTTTGCTTGAAAAGAGGGGTAGGATGTATTTTTAAAGGTAAACAAACAGATCCCTGCCGTATACTCAAGATGCAGCAAGAATGGTAAATCTGGCCACTTACTTTTCATCGGGTTACTTAGCCTTTCCCTGCCTTAGCTTAGACTCTTTCTTAATACAAGTCCAAAATCATTGTTGAAACTGTACTGAGTTTCTCTTGAGATCCTGACTACTTTTAAGTGCTTGTATACTGAAACACACCATGTCCACAGTGGAAATAAGGGTGAGGAGGGAGTAAAAAACCAGAAAAATAGGTAACGTGTTTATACATGTCAGCTAAGGAGCCATCGAACTGTAGAAGTAGGACATTTTTAACATGGAGGGAGTATAACACTACACTGACTCTCTGGATAGGCATTCAGGATGTGTTTTTCATTGCACCAAAGGTTGTTAAAGGAGGAAAGTGTTCTGCATGGAGAGGAAGTATCAGAGGAAGACCTAAAGTGTAGCTATAAGTCTTTCAAGCTGTCCTGGCTCCATTGTGCTAAACAGTAACTGAAAACCAGGGGAGTGGCAGAGGGTCAAAATCCCAAGGAAACCTGTCATGGGTTCAGCAGTAGCAGTCATTTTTCTCCTTCTTAGTAGTTGGTGCAGCACTGTGTTTTTGACATGTGGCC